>PVJC01022200.1:0-27542 GCA_004026665.1 Murina feae | reverse complement strand
TGGATCTCCCTTTTGACCCTGTGATCCCACTTCTGGGAATATATCCTAAGAAACCAGAAACACCAATCAGAAAGGACATATGCATCCCTATGTTCATAGCAGCACAATTTACCATAGCTAAAATTTGGAAACAGCCTAAGTGCCTATCAGCAGATGAATGGATTAGAAAACTGTGGTACATCTACACAATGGAATACTGTAAAAAGGAAGGAGTTCTTAGCATTTGCAGGAGTATGGATGGAGCTGGAGAACATAATGCTAAGTGAAATAAGCCAGTCAATGAAATAAAAATACCACATGTCCTCACTCATCTATGGATAATAATAACCATTATAAACTGGTGAACAAAAATGGATACAGAGGCAGAGCAGCATCAAACAGACTGTCAAATTGCAGCAACAAGGACAGGAACATTGCGGGGGGAGGGTAACAGATCAGCCAAGGGACTTTGGTGCATGCATTTAAGCATAACCAATGAACACAAAACACTGGGGGGTAGGGGAGGCTGGGGGAAGGGCAGGGGGAAAAAGAGATATATGTACCAATCTTTGTAAAACTTTATGTAATAATAATAATAAAAAAAATCAAAAAAAAAAAAGAACTATGAGGCACTGAATAGATCTGACATGTGGTCTGCTCTCATGGAGCTTTTATTCCACCAAACGAGACCTTGAATAAGAGTCTGTGATTTTCTGAGGTACAGGTGTCTCTCATCCAGTGTGCTTTATAGGCTTCCTGGAAGAAATGACATTTCTACTGAGAATATGAAGGGAGGGAGGGAGCTAGCAAAGCAAAGAGGGTGTGGAGAGGTGTTGAAATAAACATCTCAGACAGGTAGAATAGCATAGGTGGAGAACAGATCTAGAGCCTTAGTGATATATTAGGCTTTTGAGCCTTTAAATTAGAGGAGAAAGGATGCTATTGAATGTTTTCATAATGGGCATGACATGCAAGGCTGCTGTATGTATGATGTGCATGCAATGCAGCAAACAAGAGGACATTTAAATGAGTGCTATTCACACTGTTGACATCCTATATTTATATAGTTATTGTGATTTTGTGGTAAACAGTGACAAAATGTCTTATTCTAACAATGTGTCTTATGACACATTTTTGACAGATGGAAGTAATTTGTCTTGAGAAAAGTGTCCTTTAAAAATTCACAGAAAGGCAACACGTTCTGGCTAGCAGCAGGCACGGGTTGTACCCGGTTGCATTGTGACACACCCCTCTGCAGAGAACACTTGGAGAACGAATTGGAGAAGGATGGAAACGGATGCGGGGCGACCATTTAGGAGACTCCTGCTTTGTCCATAAGAGAAATGGTGGTGCTTTGGATTAGGATGGTGACATAATGGCTAAAGAAGAGCAGGTTTGAGAGAGAATAGTAGAATAAACAAACCTTGATATCTGAAAAGATGCAGATTGGAGAATCCCACAGTACAGACACTTAATTGATCAATTTCAGTTCCAATTATAATAGAGATTAATGATTTAAGTCCCAGACCTTTAGCTTTTTCCCCTCAACCTGTGAGAATCTTTCTAATTCTGAGTCAAGGGACTTCTTTACCAAAATCTGACTTCATTTCTCAGGGTGTGGACACATCCCTTGGTATTCTGCTTCTATCAGCTTTGGCGATCCTTGGCTGCCCAAACAATTGAAAACTGCTATATAGCCAGTGGCTGTTAGAATCTTTAGTTTGCTTTTGGCCATCACATTTCACAGCTGCTGAAGAGCTAGGTTTCTGATGATTATACCCTCCCCTCCCTTATGCTCCCAGAAGCTTAAGCTCCTGATTTTCCATGGAAACTCATCTAGTTATTTCCTCTCAATTATCATAAACTCTTAGATGCCTTTTGAATTTGTCTTCTATTCTCTGACCAGAGTTTTATTCCCTCCTAACTTGGTAATGTCTGAAAATACCATTAACCTGCTGCTGTTTTCTATCTTTATCATTAATAACAATGTTGAATATTTTGTGACTTGACACCCACCCACCACAAGGAGGTAGGCAACACACACACACACACACACACACACACACACACACACATCAGCTCCCAGGCTGTGCAATTGGGAGCACTCCTCTTTAGACCTTTGTCAACATTATTTGTCATGAGTGCTGATGTCAATCTAATTCTCACTAAGTTTATTAAAAATAATAAACATCTCATGTACATTCAAATGACAGGTACAAATTTATTTCTTAATTAACTACATAATTGAGCAAAAAGTTATTTTATCTAAAATCTTTAAAGCCCAGCCATTTTACTAGTCTTAATGAAATTATAAATAAATATAATGGGGGTCTCTGGTTAACACACAGTTAAAAGATTGTTCAAAAAAGAAGAAAAAGAGCATAACTAAATTATTTCATATAATGGTGCTGTTAACTGCACACAATTCCCATTGTGAACTCTCCATTAGGAAATATCTTCCCATTACAGGTGATAACAGCCTTTTAATAGTCTTTCTCCTATTTTCCTTGATGTCTACTTTTTGTATAGTTTGTCATTAAATTGTGTCAAATGGTCAGATAGGAAAAAAAAATGACACAAAGCAGTCTCATTTATTGTATGGAATTCACTAAAAAGAAAAGTGGCAGTAGGGAAATAATTGTCTCAAATTATTCAAAGATTATGTGTAGGTTTCTGTTATAAATTTCTGTCTAACTTCCATTTACATGATTTGCTGAATCAATTATATTTTGACCACATGAATGAATATACTTTTTAAAAAATTACTTGTCTCTGTCTCTCCTTTCAACTAAAATGTGTGGTGTGTGTATAAGGGGACTCTGAATGTGCGGGTGCGCAAGAGGAACTTATCATGTTGGGACATTGGTTGTATTTCCTTGAGAATTCGGTATCGATGGTTCCCAGAAAGCAGAAGCAAGCGTGTTACGGAGAAGCCGCAGGGCTAACCTGAAAGCCAGGATCAGGGTCTGCAGGAAGAATGGTAGGAAAACTGTGGTTCAGAACCCAGTTAAACAGACAGGAGAGACAAAGTGACATTTTTCAGGAGATGGAAGGACATAATGAGGTCGTCAGAAAATATCAGGGCCAATAGCTAGAAATTTTGGAAGCTCAAAGAGCAGAGACATGGAACCAAAGAGCAGGTCTTTTTTTTATTATTACTTTTTTTATTGTCTAAAGTTTTACTTATGTCTCCTTTTCCCCCATTGACTCCCCTCCCCTAAGCCATTCCCACCCCAGGCAAGCCCCCCTGCCCCAGTGTCTGTCCATTGGTTATGCTAATTGCATGCGCACACGTCCTTTGCTTGCTCTCTAACGCCTCCTCCCACCTCCCCTGCCATTTGTCTCTAGATCCATCCATTCTTGTTCATCAAATTATCTTGATCATTATATCCCACATATGAGTGAGATCGAATGATATTTATCTTTTTCTGGCTTACTTCAAAGACCAGGTTTTAAGAATGAGAATCACTGAAATGTATTTAAGAAAGAGATTTTAAAAAGTTTCTCTGGAAATTTTTGCTATCTCTGGTTGTTGGGGCTATCAATTAGCTTCAAGAGATTTTTGTGCACCTCCTTTAATGGGCATGTAAAATTGTATGTGTGCGCGCGTGTGTGCACCTGTGAAAGAGACAGAGCTTCCATAGCTTCCATAGATTTTCTTTTTTTAATCTTTATTGTTCAGATTATTACAGTTGTTAGTCTTATTTCCCCCATAGCTCCCCTCCTCCCAGTTCCCACCCCACACTCTATCCTTGCCCCCCCACTGTCCTCATCCATAGGTGTACAATTATTGTCCAGTCTCTTCCCGCACCCTAACATGCTTACCCCCCGAAAATTGTCAGTCCACTCCCTTTCTATGCCTCTGATTCTATTCTGTTCACCAATTTATTCTGTTCATCAGATTTTTTATTCACTTGATTCTTAGATTCACTTGTTGATAGATATGTATTTGTTGTTCATAATTTTTACTTTCCTTTTTCTTCTTCCTCTTCTCAAAGGATACCTTTCAGCATTTCATATAATACTGGTTGGGTGGTGATGAACTCTTTTAGCTTTTTCTTGTCTGTGAAGCTCTTTGCCTGACCTTCAATTCTGAATGATAGCTTTGCTGGGTAAAGTAATTTTGGCTGTAGGTTCTTGCTATTCATCACTTTGAATATTTCTTGCCACTCCCTTCTGGCCTGCATGGTTTCTGTTGAGAAATCAGCTGACAGTCGTATGGGTGCCCCCTTGTAGGTAACTAACTGCTTTTCTCCTGCTGATTTTAATATTCTCTCTTTGTCTTTTGCTCTTTGCATTTTAATTATGTTGTGTCTTGGTGTGGTCCTCCTTCGGTTCCTTTTGTTTGGGGTCCTCTGCGCTTCTTGGACTTGGAAGTCTATTTCTTTCATCAGGTGGGGGAAGTTTTCTGTCATTATTTCTTCAAATATGTTTTCAATATCTTGCTCTTTCTCTTCTTCTGGCACCCCTATAATTCTGATGTTGGTATGCTTGAAGTTGTCCCAGAGACTCCTTACACTATCCTCATATTTTTTTATTCTTTTTTCTTTTGGCTTTTCTGGCTGGATGGGTTTTGCTTCTTCATATTTCATATATTTGACTTGATTCTTGCGATCTTCTCATCTGCTGTTGGATCTCTGTATATTATTCTTTATTTCATTCAGTGTATGCTTAATTTCTAGCTGGTTCTTTTTCATATGCTCGAGGGTCTCACTAAATTTATTGGCAGTCTCTAGAAAATTCTTGAAAAACCTAATAACTGTGGTTTTGAACTCTATATCCTGTCGTTTTCTTTCCTCCATTTGTCATTTGTGATCTATTTCTTTGTCTCCGCATTTTGGCTGCTTCCCTTTTTGAATTAGGTGATCACTGAGAGGAATTAACCTCTAAGCCACTTGGTTGTGAGAGTCAGCTGTGTCTACAGTGGGAGAACTTCTGTGCTGGAGAAACCCTTATGGGGCAAGAGTTGTTTCAGTGGGGCTTTTGTGCTCACTGCATCTGCCCCGAGTGTGTTCCTTGTGGATCTGAGTTTTATTTAGGATTGTCCCACTCTGGCCACTGGGTGAGGCTGGCTCATGTATCTTTAAGGAGGTGTTGATTTAGCCTTTGCCTTAGGCTACTCAGCCTTTTATATGCAAAAGCCTCTGATGCAGCTTGGGAGGGGCGGGGCCTTGGGGGGTAGTCTGCAGGGTGGAGCAAATAGCTATGACTGCTTCTCAGCCCTGCGCTAAGAGACACTGGGTCTCTGTGTCCCACGGTAATTGCTGCAAGCAATGCTGAGAGAAACCCGCTTTAGATTTCCTCCCAGTGCCAGTCAGTCCCCTTTCTCTGGGTATGCGTCTAGGTCCTCAGGAACTCGCCTGGAACTGGAGTTCAGAGTGGCTGGGAGCTTGTGGCTCCTTCTGGTTTGAAAAAGAACCGTGTCCTCTTGCGCCAGCCCTCTCCCCGAGCCCCGTGCGTGCGCCTCTGTACCTCTGTACTTTGATTCCGCCACTCCTCTGAGTCTGTTTCTTTCTAGTGTAGAATTTTTACTCAGCCAACCTTCCTGTGGGTGTGAGTGGTGTCCGTGTTTTCTTTTCGTAGTTATTCTGAAATAGTTGTTCACGGCTGCATTTACGGTGTTTACCTCATGCTGCCATCTTGCTGTCTCCGCTTCCATAGATTTTCAAAGGAGTCTCCCAACAACTAAAATCACAAAGTTTTCAAGGGTTTCCTGGAAGCTAAGGATATGAGTGACCTTTAAATCATGGTATCTGAAGGAGCAATCTGTGTAAGAGAAGAAGTTTACTACTTCACATGGATGAAGACCAATAGCAACCTCAGATGAGGGAAATTTAACTTTCAGTCAAGCTAATGTGTGACACTGAAGTTGTGTGTGGTTAAAATGTATATTCTGCTCAAATTTAATCTACACTTCTGAATGCATCTGCAGTCTATAAAAGGCAATTAAATTAGAGAAAATTATCTAAATGTTGGAAGAGAGATTGGGTACCATAAAATACTGTTGTGTGCTAAACAAACACATCTATAAAAAAGACAAAAAAGTATTTCAGTAAGCTTAGTTAGCAATAAAGAAGTACACAAAACTCCAATGCAATCAGCTGCCATTAGGCGATGAGATGTCTTATAAGTGGGGAATATGATTAAATTTACAAATTCCCATTATAAGATGACATTGAATATTTCTATTTTATAGATTCAGTTCACATGACAGCAAAATGTTGTTATTATTATCTCTCTTAAAACTTCAGCTAAATTTTCATCTAGTGTAATATATCTGAATGGAGATTTCAACAAAATCAATGTATGTGACATATAAATTAATTCTCAGATCTCATCATATTGTTAAATTGTTTTTTCATTGTGAAATTGGCCCAATATATATGTAAGTTGTTTCCAACATATGTATCATACATTTCAAAGCATTAAATATTGTGCTGAGTTCCTGAAGTAGTTAGTTACTGATATAAGAAAAAGATTTTATAAAGTTAATTAAATATGTATTTTCAGAAAAGTAAAAGAAAAAGATGTGCACATGACATAATTAATTGTATCAATTGAACCATTAATTTGCCATAAACACGCAGGTTCCTGTATGCCACACTGTAAATACATAACTGGCTTATATTATTACTAGAGGCTCCGGTGCACAGATTCGTGCACTGAGGGGGTCCCGCAGCCCATCCTGCGTGGATCCAGCAGAACCTGGCTCTCCACATCTTTTGAGGGGTCTTGGATTGTGAAAGGGTGGTTCTTGGGTGACACACCCGGGAATTGGCCTCCCGTAACATAACTGGCCTGAATTGAAATTTCACAGGAAATTTGGAAAAATACAAAACAATTGAGTCTAATTTCTCAATTATTCTGAAGGCCCATGTGGTTAGATAAAAATAAACATTTCCAACTAGAGGACACTGATGATTTAAGTTTGTTTATCCCTTATAAGGTGTATTCCTTCCCACTATTTAGAAATAAATTTAAATAATGCTAAATAGATTTTTATTTAAAAACAAGCAAAATTATTTTATTATTGTTTTATTCTGCTTTTATCACACTGAAATTTAAATGAAGGGAAAATTGAAAAAGAAATAAAGATAATTAGTATAAATAGCAGAGAAGAGCAGAAAACAAGGAGACTGCTTCAGGCTACTAATTAAAAGAGACAAGATAATCTGCAGCGGGTGTGGATTCAAGAATAAAGTGAAAAGAGCACAATACATTACCCTTGATGAAAATTAAGCCTGCTTTTAGTGGTGATTTTTATATTAGAATGTAAGTATGGCTCTAATTAAAACAACACCCACAGTTGTCAAGTAGAAATATGCCCATGAAATTAGCATATTAACAAGACTCATATTTTTTCCAAAATGTTCTTGTATCATTATTCTCGAAACCCTATAACACACTTAGTATTGGGACACTATTAGAAATAGTGTAGGAATTTCATTGCAAAGGCTATTTAAAGTCTTTTGTAACAGCACACAGTTTCCATAAGACTAGATAAAACTTTTTTTCATATTTTACTAATGCTCAATTTTTTTATTTTTTATGAATGCTCAATTTTAAACACATGTAATTTACGATCCCATGTAATGTTGTTGGTATTTTTCTTTCCAACTTAACCCAAGACGCTGTAATGCAGACAGCTCAAATGAGTAATATGATGGCGGTTTGTGCTATGAGATTTCAGAAAGAGATCCTTGGGGAAAAAGACCTAACATTTTTAATGTACTGGGCTTTCTTTCTCTCTCTCTCTCTCTCTCTCTCTCTCTCTCTCTCTCTCTCTCTATATATATATATATATATATATATATATATATATATATAGATATATGTATATATGTATATATGTATATATGTATATATTTGCTCTAATAACTCACAAAATCCCTGTGAAATAACAGCTGTTGTTATTATTATTATTATCACTTTACACATAGTAAACTGAGGCTACACACATATATAACATTTCCAATTTGGCAAAATTAGTGCATTGTTATAATAGCAAATGGTATTTAAACAAAAAAAATTAGCAAATTAAAGAAACAATAGGAGTGTTTTGGTTTTCTCTCAGGTAGTAGAATAATTGGTTGAACAAAACATTAATTAGCTGAATATCTAACCTCATTGATCACTTGAAGACACTGTAGTAATTAGAGCAGAACATTGAATAATATTTTATTTTATTTATTTATTTTTTAAAAAATATATTTTATTGATTTTTTTCAGGGAGGAAGGGAGAGAGATAGAGAGAAACATCGATGAGAGAGAAACATTGATCAGCTGCCTCCTGTACACCCCCTACTGGGGAGGCGCCCGCAACCAAGGTACATGCCCTTGACTGGAATCAAACCTGGGTCCTTTCAGTCCGCAGGCCAATGCTCTCTCCACTGAGCCAAACCAGTCAGGCCATTTAATAATATTTTAAAAATTATATCTTCCCATTATGTATGATATAAATTATTAGAGAAAAATTGGAACAAAGAAAAAAGGATGAAGAAACACATACAATATTAAAATAATCCAAAGAAAGCCTCTCAATATTTTAATGACATTTCTTTTAGCATTTTCTATATTTCTTTTCATTTTCTTTTTTTCCTGTTTTTAGTTTGTTTGTTTTTTGTCCTTATTTTACATATTTGTGATCACAATATATGGTCAATTTTTAGTTAATTACATATTTCATCCCATTTCCAATTTACTTTAAGCCCTTTATAAGCATACATTTAATACATTATAAAAATTATTGAGTAAATATGCAGTAATTTATTTAACAATTGAAGCATCTTGAGCATAGATTTGTTTTGCATTATATTGCTTTTTAGGATACATTTTTTAGAAATTAAATCACAGGATTAAAATACCTTTAGTGCTTTTGATAGACTTAGTTAAATGGCTTTTTAAAAAGCTTAGCCAACTTACATTAAATAGATATAAATTAAAATGCCTATATTACTTCAGCCTGGGAGCAATATTCACATTAAAGGTGCTATTTCATTTTCATTTCTTTGGTCACTAGTGATACTGGGTACATGTTCATTTTTCTGTTTCAGTTCAACTTTTTAATTATCTTATGTGCTTTTTATTGATATTCCCTAAACACATAATTTGACAAATTATCCAGGTGGTTAGACACTTGGGATGCAATCTGAAGATGTTTGTGTTCACTAAGTTCTTAGGTGTGACCACGTCTTACACAACATTCAGTTGACTATTTTTCTCCCCTATATAATATAATTAGATTGTCAGACTGGCCTATTTTGTGCGTGGTTCTCTAGAAGGTGTAATTTTTAAAGGTGAATAAATTTAATTCTCAACTAACATCTTAAAGAGACAACTGCTATCATTGGACATAAATACCTCCTCTGAGTGCTGGTGTGAAACAGTTAATCAGGAAATCTTCATAGAGGCTCATTCTATATTGTTTTTCTCCCAACAATACGGTCAGAAGAGGATATTGAAGAAAAACACAGGAGATAACAGAGTTCAGGATTCTCAGTCAGGGATAAGATGTTTTACATGATACTCAGTACAGGGAAACAAATACTCCACCTAGGTCAGCAGGAAGCATTCACAGAAATGCAGAAGAATTTATATTTCTGCACTTGTTCAAACTTGCACAGTTACTGCTGAAAACAAAAATAGCCAGGGCTGTTTATCTTATATTTAAAACAATCTTTTATTTCTCCTATGTCTGAACTTTAGCTACAAAGAAAATGAGGCTGCTGTATCATCTCCAGGCTTGAAGACCAGTGCTTTCTACCTCAAGAGGTTGGCTTTAGAGTATGGACCCATCTAGCACAGGATCGAAATAAAGATCACCCCTAGAGACTACAATGATGGTGGGAGATGACAATTTAGAATGAACTCAGACAAATAGGTATTTGAAGTGGCTTATTCTTGCTAAGTAGTAGGTGTTTAATGTCATAACAGAAAAAAAAAATGTCATACATACACATATATGAAAGTTAGAGACAGAAATTATGTAAACCATTTTTTTCATACACACACACACACACACACACACTAGAGGCCCAATGCATGAAATTCGTGCAAGGGATTTGGTCCTTGCAACCTCCATGGCTGCCTTGGCCCTCACAGTCTTGGCTTTGTCCGGAAGGTCATCCAGAAGGATGTCTGGAAGGTCGTTCGGCTGTCCAGTCTAATTAGCATATTATGCTTTTATTATTATAGATATATGAAAAAAAAACATAACATCAGAAAAGTGCTTTAGAAAGAATACATTCAGCAATGAAGGAAAGTTCTGGATTGATGAAAAATTTTTGAGACATCAGTTAATAGTATGACAACACATTAAAATTTTTAAAATCATGCCTCTCCTTTCATCCCATCTGTCATGAGAATGAGAATTCAATGTATAGAGAAAAGTTCAGGGTCAGAATTGAGACTGAGGATGTACTAGATGGCCAGCATAAGGTATTAGCTGTATCTTCTATTAGAAATAGCGTTTACAGTGGGCCTATGGCTTCCTAACCAGAGACTACATTCCTCTCTGTCCCTTGCAGCTGGCAGAGACCGTGCAGAGAAGTTCACTCAATGAACAGATGGAAGTAAGGGTCCTGGGTCCACACTTCCTGCAGGGAAACTCCGGCGGCCAGGTAAGCCTCGGGGCTGTTGAAGTCGGTGGTGCTGCTCTGAGTAGCTCGGGTCCCTGGTTGCCTTCAGAGGGTAGAGCTGCTCTATCAGCCTTCACTGGTTGGACCGAAGGCCAGCAAACTTGTCTTGTGAAGGTTATTGCTGTTTCCCCACAGCCCTGTAGATCCTGATGTTTTGTCTTTGCTCCTACTTCCTCCCTGGAAAATCTCTCCACTCTCTCTCCTCCTCTGTTCTTTACTGTTTATTCCATCCATCTCAAATGCATCTTGTTTCTAAAGAATGCCTTGATGCGCTTTATTGAACATGCCCGCCTCAATATCCCATAGCCCCTTATTTACTTTTATTTATTTTTTAAATGTATTTTTCTTGATTTCAGAGAGGAAGTGAGAGGGAGATGGAGATAGAAACATCAATGATGAGAGAGAATCAATGATTGGCTGCCTCCTGCACGCCCCCTACTGGGGATCCAGTCCACAACCCCAGGCATGTGCCCTTGACTGGAATCGAACCCAGGACCCTTCAATTTATAGGCCAACACTCTATCCTCAAAGCCAAACCAGCTCGGGACTATAGGCCATTTTTTAGACCTCTGCCGAGGTTTATCCTGTTTGGTTTACATTATATTTACAGTAATATTTTCTTATCTGTACCCTACATGGTAAGTTCCTCATATGTAATCATTATTTCTTATTCACTTTAATCTCTATCTTCTCATATTACTATGGTGAACATAGTCTATGCCAAATCAACACATTAAAAAAAAAAAAAAGGAACAATAACTCTTAAACTGCTACCCAGCTTTCAGTTTAAAAAATCTGCATTTGCTCCATGAAAGAATGCTTTGGGGAAAAGAAAAGACATGCATGAATTTGCATGTTATTAATCACATGTCACTCTTTGCTTTTAAATTTTCTTCTAAGTAGGAAAAAAAAAGAGCAGTGTATAAGTCTGAGAGCTCTATAGGGCCCCAAGGGCACAGGAAAGGAGGGAAAGTGATTAAAGAGGAAGCCTTCAGGGAGAGAATGGGCCAGGCGAGGAGTAGTTACTGCGGATGACTGACACTGTGGGAACAGATGGGTGAATAGGAGAAAGAGCTTGTTGTAGGGTGGAGGGAGGAAGACAGAATTCACAAGATGGACATCTCAAGGTCACATGTGAACATGTGAAATATGGAAGGAGAAAATGATACATCTTAAAAATACTGTATGAACATACAGTATGTGAAGTTGGTAAGGCATGCAATCAGCTTCCTGACTAAGGGAGGGTGCTATTGAGCACTGTGATGTACTGGACATATGGTGGAAATACATGCTACAGCTTTCTGGATTTTAGATGTAGAGCAGATCGCTGTGCAAAATTCTGTCCAATCTGCTTTACAACCAACACCCAGAATGTAGGCTAGTTGTGAGACTGATAAATGACTATAATGATTTGTCATTTCCTCACCTATGGGAAAGCTCATCAATGAGTAAATCGGTAGGAGAAACTAACATTATTTGAATATCACATTTTTGGAAATTGAAGGAGCTGCTGTAAACACGACACAGGCCCTCAGAAATCACGACGACTAGTAACATCACCTTTAGAGGGCCATTTCTTATGCCAAAAGAAAGCCAGGATCTCAGGGAATTCTTACAAGTAGGACAACTCTCAAGAATGGAATTGAGCCTCTTCAAAGATGCAGATTCTTCATGTGGAAACTGCAAGACCATGAGTGAAGAGAGCCATCCACCCCACCTTTCCCTTTGAAAGGAATTCTCACTCCCAATACTCCCAGAAGCCCCTTTTTATTCTGGGAAGTGAGGATGAGCCTTAAGTTTTTCCACTAGGTTCTTCCTGGATATTCCATATTTATTTTAAGAGTGAATTAGATAATACCTAAGAATGTTCTTTGCAAAGTATAAATTAAAATTTAAAGGCAATTTAAAAAAAAACAACACACCAATTTTCAGGCTACTGGTGTCTAGAATAGGTTCACTAAGAGGATCAATAATCAGCTCTTCATCTTTTCTTGAAAATACTTTGGACAATTATCAAACATTCATTTAACATTGACCTCCTCATTTCAACTGCCCATTGCCTCTTTTCAAGTGTGGACCTTGTTTTCATTGCACACTCGCACATTTTTAAATCACTAATGAGTCATTTTTCTCTCTGACCTAATTCTCAGTTTTTTCTTATTCAGGGCCTCATGGATTGGATGATGTCCACCCACACTGGGGAAAGCCATCTGCTTTACTCAGTCTACTAATTCAAATGCCAATCTCATCCGTAAACACCCTCACAGATGTACCCAGAAATAATGGTTAGTTAAATATCTGGGCATCCTGTGATCTAGGCCAGTGGACACATAAACTTAACCATCACAGAGATCCTTCTAGGATGAGTCAAACCTAGCTACACAACATCTAGTAGATTCACAGACATAGTTCAGCTTGCTCTTATTCCTACTAAATCTTTCCACCTTCAGTACTTTGTCAGTATTTGGTCACTAGTTATAGCTTCATATACGCTTTGAAACTGTGGAGGATGCAGGCAAAGCTCTCTAGCGTTCTCTACTTTCTATGTGGAGTGATCCCACAAGTTTTCGTAGTTTAGCACTCATGGCCCGGAGTGAGATTCAAATTTCTCCTCATGTAGACAACCCCAGTCTCCACCAGGAACATATATTTAACTTGACTTTTTGTTTCTGTTTCTGTTTTTTTTTTTTGAATTTTATTGATTTTTTACAGAGAAGAAGGGAGAGGGATAGAGAGTTAGAAACATCGATGAGAAAGAAACATCGATCAGCTGCCTCCTGCACACCTCCTACTGGGGATGTGCCCCCAACCAAGGTACATGCCCTTGACTGGAATCGAACCCAGGACCTCTCAGTCAACAGGCTGACGCTCTACCCACTGAGCCAAACCAGTTAGGGCTGGGGGTATTTTTAAGGAGTAACTGAAATATACATACTCACTCATTCATTCATTAAAATAAATAACCACTTACTATTCAGGTTCTGAGATTATGGAGATGAAAGAAGAGTTGATTTACTCCAAGTATTTATAGTGGTATGGATGAAATAGACAAAAAATTATAATAAAACTAGAGACCTAGTATATTAAATTCATGCACGGGTGGTGGTGGTGGTGGTGGTGGTGGTGTCCCTCAGCCTGGCCTGCACTCTCTTGAATCCAGGACCTCTCAGGGAATGTCCAACTGTCTCTTGTAATCCAGGACTGCTGGCTCCTAACTGCGTGCCTGCTTGCCTGCCTGATTGCCCCTAACTGCTCCCCTACTGGCCTGATTACCCCTAATTGCCTCTGCTTCGTCCCGCAACTGGGACCCAGGATTCCCTCCTCTGGCTGGTCACAGGCACCTGAGACCTGGGCTTCTCTCCTTCTGGCCGGCTGCTGGCACCCAGGACCTGGGCCAGCTTCGCCCCAGCTGGCTATAGGGGACCATGGGCAGGCGGCTTTGCAGATTGGACAGAATTTTGCACAGCGATCTGCTCTACATCTAAAATCCAGAAAGCTGTAGCATGTATTTCCACCATATGTCCAGTACATCACAGTGCTCAATAGCAACTTCCCTTAGAAGCTAATTGCATACTCTTACCAACTTCACATACTGTATGTTCATACAGTATTTTTAAGATGTATCATTTTCTCCTTCCATATTTCACATGTTCACATGTGACCTTGAGATGTCCATCTTGTGAATTCTGTCTTCCTCCCTCCACCCTACAATAAGCTCTTTCTCCTATTCACCCATCTGTTCCCACAGTGTCAGTCATCGCAGTAACTACTCCTCGCCTGGCCCATTCTCTCCCTGAAGGCTTCCTCTTTAATCACTTTCCCTCCTTTTCCGTGCCCTTGGGGGCCCCACAGGCACCCGGGACCACAGGGTGGGAGGCTTGACCCTCTCCCAGGCCGCAGCTTGGCTGGTCCCCATTCCTCTCTTGTGAGTTCATTTGTGCCTGGCTGGCCCCCATTCCTCTTTCCCCAGTGTGAGTGTCTGAGCTATTAAGGTGTGAAGTTGTGAGGGCATGGGACAATTTGCATATTAGCTGTTTATTAAGACATACAATATAAAAAACAAATGAAACAGAAACAAAGTCATAGATACAGAGAACAAACTGATAGTTGCCAGAGGGAAGGGGGTTGGAGAAGGTAGGTAAAAATAGTAAGGGGTTAATAACTACAAATTGGTAGTTTCAGAATAGACACAGGGGTACAGCACAGGGAAGATAGTCAATAAAATTGTAATAACTATGCATGGTGCCAGGTGGATACTTGAAATATCAAGTGACAACTTGGTAAAGTATATGATTATCTAACCCCTATGCTGAAACTAATACAAAATTATATTGACTGTAACCATAATTAAAAAATAAAATTATAAATATAAAAAATAAAATATTACCTCTCAAAATATGACACATGTGAGATAACATTTGTATGTCTGTGTGAGATAACCTTGTTTTTGATACCTATTGTATACCAGGGCCTTTGCACACATATTTTAGTTTCCATAACTACTTCTGAGTTATACCTTATTATTTCCTTTTTTCCCCAATGAGAAAACTGAGGCCTTCTGTGACATTAAACCTCCTGCAAAATTAATACATTGTTCAGACTTAAGTCTATCAGATTACACATCAACACCCTTTACTTTATGGTACATTATAAAGAACCACAGCCTTCCCTGTCTGTGCGGAGAGCGCCCCGAAACTGATTAAGGTCCATAAGTGACAACTAAACAATAATAATGACAACTGTCTACTGTTTCTGGCACACCAATGTTGTGCCAATCATTATGCTAGCTTTTTACAGAAATAACTCATTTTATTCTGAAAATATGTCAGACATTGGCATTATAATTCCAATTTTCCATAATGGGATAATACTTCTCACATTCAAGTTACTTGCTCAAGTCTTATAAGTAAGAGGCAGAGTCAGGGTTTGGAATTAGTTCTGATGATTACGATTTAGGCTTATAACAGATTTTTTTTTTTAAATCGTTCTTCAGGCATCTGTTTTGGCATTAAGATGGGCCAGATGAATAGAACCTGTTTGATGACAAATAGACAATAGCTTGTAGAAATTTTAAACCACACTGCATTTCAACGCTAAAATCTGAAAACTTTTTTTTTTCCTGGATCCATATGGATTCCTGGGCTTTCAGTGTCCCTAAAGGCATGTTTTATATCCTATACATTGTCAGAATAATTCAGACAATATTTACCACTAATCAACTGGTGTGGAAAATCCAACTGCTCCCCATGGGGGAGTATGCAGCACTGGTTCAGATGAATATTATCAGCAAGGACCTCTAAGGTCCCTCATGTTCCTGTTTCTTCAACCAAAATTCATTCATCCATGGAACAATCTGTTCCTAAATTTGCAAACAGCTGTCCAGTAATAAACTCACTAAAATGAGTAATATTCTCAAACAATTGCATGCAGTTTCACAAATGCTCCTATTGTCATTCTTCCCATCTCAGTGGTATTTAGGAGCTGTGAAGGCAGTGAAAGGGGAAAATAACATTTTAAAAATAAATGTGAACATGGTGACTTACATTTCAAGGGTCTAATCACCCTTTGAGCTCTTAAAACATCTATTTGTCTTTCTAATTTAGATTGCGTGTCTCTTGAGCCCAGAGTACATAATCTTTATGCCTGGTACAGAGCCAGGCCTATCAGTGTTAAGCAAACAATTAATCTTCATAATGATAGCTTGCAGAGGTGGTCCTGAAATCATTGAAGGGCACCTTGACATCACAGGGAAGTCTGCTTTGAAAGTAATATATGGGTACGGCAGATGACAGCTATACATTAAAGAACATCATTTTCCTTTTTAGGTCCACAGATTCCTGATCTAGAAAATAAAGGTCGTTGTACTAAATGGTCAGATATTGGACTAGATATTCATGAAGGTAACCTATGTATCATCTTTTATAATCTGAACAGTCTGTTAAGTTGTATACAATCACTCTATTTTTTTCTAGGTTCCATTCACTTTTCATTCAGGTGTGTGCTATACACTGGAATCTCATTAGATCCAAATATATAATATTTAATGTGTCTTTATTGTGCATTCCATCTTACTAGATTAGATACTAAACAGCAAATATACTTTCACATGAAGTGGTACCACTGTCCTAGTTTGCGTGCATTACTCACAATTTTGTCCCTATTTACTAATAGCACATGAAGGACAATTTACATATTTGGGAAGGTATAGTAGAAGGAAGAGGGGCTTAGGGTTCAATCCTGGCCACCCGCATTTATAAGATACATAAAGTGTATCTGTGTTATCGAACTTGTTAAAATGTAGTGTGAAAGCATAAAGTGTACACATAAATGTCCGTTTAATGAGCACGGGGAGAAATATTTGAGCTCTCTAAGCTCAATTCTTTTACCTACACAATAAAGATACTAAAGACGGCCTCTATGATTTTATGAGAATTAATGCATATAAATTGCCTGACATGGAGGAAGTGCACAATAAAAATTAATTTCCTTTCTTCCCTCCTCCTTTTGCTTTGTATTCTTTCAGACAGCAGTCCTTTTTAGTCTGTGCAAACCTTCTTATCATTTACAACGTCCCCCCATAGACTAGACCTGATCCAGTGGTTCTGTTGTCATACATTTGGAAGTGGTGGGATTAATATGGTTATGTCTGTAGAAAACCCATCTTTGCAGAATTATTTACACCCACACTCATACCCTGCAATTAGCCTACCATTCTGCCTGAAATCACCTTTGAATGAAGGCATTAAATACCCCTACTGAAATGCAACGATCATACCAACAGTGAGTGAGCCAATGAGTCTGAAGAGGTGAGAGAGCCTTTCTCCTTGGAGAAATATCCAGTTGGGTGAAGTACATTTTTTTAAGCTTCTGATATAATCCTGGTGAGAGATACTGTCAGAATGAGTCATCATCAATTAAAGTGTGCTTTATTGATTAGTAGTATTTGAGAGTGGTGGGAAAAGGAAGAGCAACATTATAGTAGCCATAATTAAAACAGTGCATATCTATCTATATAAAAGCCTAAGCAACCATCACAACTGAACGGATGACTGTGTGGGGTGACCAGGCTGGCAGGGTGGCTAGTGAGTGGTGACCAAATGACCAAATAGCAGGCTGTGTGGGGTGACCAGGCCAGCTGGAGGGACAGTTAGGGGCAACCAGGCCAGTGTGGGGGAGGGGATAGTTGAGGGTGATCAGGCTGGCAAGCAGGTGAGCAGTTAGAAGCCAGCAGTCCAGGATTGTGAGGGGGATGTCTGACTGCCGGTTTAGGCCTGATTGGGCCTAAACCGGCAGTCAGACATCCCCAGAGGGGTCTTGGATTGGAGAGGGTGCAGGCTGGGCTGAGGGGACCTCCCTCCCATGCATGAATTTCATGCACTGGCCTCTATGTATATGATTTCTGTATGAAATAGTGGTATGTTCCAAGGCAATGGTTTAACTCAAGTCCCTTCAACCCATGCCTAAGCTTGCCTACTATGTCTAAGGCACAAGAATTGGTGTTCCAAGACTAATTCAGTCTAACTAGAACTGACAGAGACAACATTAAAAGGAGAAATTCTGGGAGCTGGGGTAGAGAGTATAGGAATAGCCTTGCAATCGATAATCTATTCAGACAGGGCCAACACGAGGGCAGAATTCTAGGAGGTAGGTAGCATCTGAAAGTGAGAAGTGGCCTACACATAACGAATACAGGTGATCTAAAGGTAAACATTACTAAATGCATAGTATTCTTTAGTCCAATCTTGGTCCAGATTCATGGCTCATGGCGCTTTTTCAGAGGTAAGGAACATAATACAGTGGAAGGATGACAGGATCAGAAGTAAAGAATCTCTTGATAAATCCGAACTCAAATATTTGCAAGATATGTGGTCTTGCACAACTCCCTTAACCTGTCTGAGCATTAGTTTCTTAACTGCAAAATGGCGTTAATAATTCTTATTCTGTTTCACAAAAGTGAGTTGTGAGAACAACAACAAAAAAACAAAAACAAAAACAAAAGCAACCCATAAATTAGAATGCTTTGAAAATGAAAGGCTGTTTAAATACCACCCATTGTTGTAGATGTGCTTAATGTTAACATCCAAGAGTTCTCTCTGGAATCCTACAGACAGTTAAAAGCTGCCGCCATTTTCCTCCTGACCTTCAGAAATAAGAGAAATGCAAAGGCAGGGGAAATGCTGGGGATACCTTAGGTCTCATTTTTTGTATCACTGGATGCTAGAAATGATTAGTGATACTGTTTGATAAAAAATATTACCTGAACACCAATGAGGGAGATTAGCAGAAATTGTCTTTGACTTTTTCACCAGTAAAACACGTATCCATTATGACTTGACCTTAGTCAATATTTTGCTCATTCAAAGAGAACATAGACCTTCAAATATAATATTGATTGAATATCCATTGCAAAAAAACCACAAAAAAACACGGCACTGGCTTGGACACTGTGTGGGGTGGGGGTGGGGTGAGGGGGTTGAGGGATCTTGCAGGTAAAAAAGATGCTCATGAACTTCCTCGTGTTTCGATTAAGCATGTTATAATTGAAGCCAGACATTTGTTGTGTGGCACTGATGCTCTTAAGTCCTGGAAGTAGTTTTCTCCCATAAAGATCGCTGCTATCCCGACTGGGTTAAGAAATCATTGGAAGAGCTTCTATCAGGATCATTTCTGCCAGCAACTCAGGTGAGAAATTAAGGTACTCTGAGAGGCAAGATGTCAAGGAAGCTGAAGCATCTTTTTTGCTAGTGGAGTAAGAGAATTTATACCACTGCATACCCAGGGATAAATATTCTCACTTTTTTTTTTCTGTTTTCCTGTCAATAGTAGAATGCTGTGCTGTTTCCTTTCCATTTCCTCTGTTGTCTACATCAGACGGGAGAAGGGAATGGAAGGAAATGTACATCAAAGTGGCTACAGGGAACATGAAAAAAGATACTTGTTGAGTTTGAGTTTGCTTAAACACCAATGAGCTGCATTAGGGAATGAGTAGAGGGAACAGGACAGACAGCAAGAAGGACATCTGAAGATACAGGTAGTACAGAGGACACAGGGAAAAAGAAGACTCATCAAACAAGACCAAAAGGCTAGGAACCAAATGATCAGGACCAAGCACGAGTCATTTTGTTGGGCAATTCAGAGCTCATTCGTGTCTGGAGTGAAATAACTTTATTATTTCCCCGTGAATGGGACAGAGCTCTGATTAGGTTTTCTCTGAAAGAAATGGAAGTGATGAGACTGTACTTCATAGAAGAGTCTGTACAGACAAGGTCTGTACAGAACAGGCAAAATGGTGACGTATTTAGTGTGTGTCCTTTGTGATCAGTCCTCTTTTTTTTTTGCAATCTTTTATGTACTTCAACAACATCTCAGATTTTTCATGCTTTTTCTATCTCACCTCTCTCTTTCATAGAATCTATTGTAAAGACAATTGTTTTTTTTCTCCTGAGTTTATTTTCTTTTTTGAGGCCAGGGGTGAGGCAGAAGACAGATAAATAAGTCTCATGTTAGATTTCCATGTAGCAGTACCATTGGTGAAGTAAAGAAAAATCTGATTGAGAGGGGAAATTGTGTAGTAGTTAAAGACAAGAATTTTAAATTTGCCTTTGAGCAATGTGATTTCCTTGATGCTTTTTTTAAATTGCAGAAAACAGAAGTAAAATCGCTTTCTCATAGATGTATTTTAAGAATTACATCAAAGAAAATTTTATACTAGAAATTACTTAATATCTTATCATTATTATTACTCCCCAGCCCATTTTGGCTATAAGCACTCAACTATAACTTGCATATTCACAGTTCCTCAGTTTCTGATGAATTTGGACTAAGTTTCAGACCTAACAGTGCAGAACGTAGAATTGTTAAAAGACTGATATCTGTTATATCTGAAAGGAACCCCATTAAAATACAGCCATCCCCTAATATGCACTTGATTTGCACCATTTAGAGCCTTCCTCTGCTATGTGCCTGATTTTACCATTTAGAGAAGAGATAGGGGTAGGAGGGTCCCTAAATCTTGCCAGCTACCTCCCCCCCCACGAGATGAGGTTTTCTATTTCTACATACAAAGAGTTATACTACCCTATGAGATAACAAGTACCAATTTATTTCTGGCTGAACAAATATTCAATAGACACTTTGGAGGACTTTCTGCATTTGAGAACCTGGCTTTGGCCAGGAGTCCTAAGTGAGGATTCTAGATTCATGTCCCTCCTTAAATCTAAGATGCTGGACCGTGGAGGTCAATTCTAAGTTAACCTCCAGTCTTAGGCAGGGAAGCTGGAAAACAATGAAATAGGGGAAGAATTAAAGGTAATTAAAGAGCAGCTCCTACTTGACAATTCATCCTTGAGAGGCAGTGTCAGAGACTGGCAGGTCTAACATCCCACGGACTCGTGAACTAGGAAGACAGCAGGGGAGACCTGTCTCTTTAACACCCAGTTATGCATCTATAAGCAAAAGTGGCCCAATGAATGATCACATTGAAAATGATTTTTTTTTGAGGCAGAAAGTATAGATAGAATGTATGGAAGGAACACAGTGGCAGAAACATGTGACAGGAATTGTCTTTTTTTATAAAAGCAGTAGAAAATTTGAAATAGTCTATTTATCTCAAAATCTAAGTAGATCATTAAAAAAAAAAAGTCAGGCTCTACACCAAAATTACAGTATAATGAAAGTTCTATCACTCTGATCCCATTACCCAGACAAGAATTCCCTGAGTTCCCTCCAATTCTAAAAAAATAATTATACATTTAATAAAGATAGATCTGAAAAAATAAAGAAAATTATGAATAGAAACCACATGTGTGAAGAGTTATTAGTAATGGGGAATGAGTAACAATGCATTTTTCTGTGCTAGATGGCATCAAGGCACAAAAAATCAATAATAATATAATATAAACAGATGCAACAAATTAAAGCAATAGAGAGAATCCCATTAGATTGTCATTTCATATATGGAAAGCAGTGTTGTTTACAAAAATATAAGAGATAACATTCTGGTATATATTATACATTTTGAATTATTATAATTATTATTGCATTGATACATAGTATTCACAGTAATCTCTAATTTTGGAGTCACCAACATATCCTTTTATTTACTCTTACTTTAACAAAATATGATCAACCTGTCAATTTACTCAAAGAAATATTCATGCAATTAGCATTTTGGAATTGACTTTGAATCTTTATAAGGTTATATTCTCATTTTCCAAAAGAAAAAGTATTTCTACTACATAGAGATGTCTGTTCAGAAAATAAATCTCCCATAGGCATGGTTTAATTTTGAATGTTAAATACCCAGACCACAATCCTAGCCAGTACTAGGAGAAATCACATTATACAAAGAATTAGCACTAACAAAGGAATAAGGGTTCTGAAGGCCATTCTCAAGGCAAGAGCAGTATTGTTGAGGGGCAGTCTCAAAGGATGGCCGATTTCAAAGAGCAGTGAAGTCTCTGCTTCAAGTGCAAGACAGAGCACAGGGCAAGGCTGATTGTGTCATTCTAAGTGTAATCAGGGTGAGGGAAGAGTGAAAGGGCTTTCCGAGAGTTAAAGAAAAAGACCTTAAGACAGAATCAATGGAGATTAGAGCTTTTACTTCATGGCTGTATCTACTTTCATTCACACACATTCATGATGGAAATGAACGACATGGTTACTTAGTGAGATGAAAGTGGCTAATTTTCCTATTAGTAGAAAATACTGCTAAGTGTGCAAATTTGAAAATATCCACTGCTTGACTCTTTTAATTCACTCTGCTAACATGTCAGGTTTTTGTTTTGATCTTTTAAGATTTTGCTATCAACGTGAGCAACTAGCATCTAGGCATCTAGGTCAGTTCTGTTGAATTACTATTCCAATGGATCCATCCAACAAATATTCAGTGAGAACCCCTCAAACATTTTACAAATATTTGTAATGACACAGCAGGGAATCAGCAGATAAAGTCCATGCCCTCCTGATGTTTATATACTAGCAGATAGGAGTGAAAAACTCAACTGATGAAGAGAACATCCACTTGCTACTGAACTTATAGGCGAGGGTTCCTAATGGCTGTGGAATCAGATGGGTCTTTCTGAGATTGAAGTATGGATCAGAGATGGTAAGAGCAGGGAGGGAGAGGTCATTTAAATTACTCGGTACAAGACACTGTATTAAACACTGTAGTAGATACAGTTATATATATTTCTGTACTTAACGAAGCTTACACTTTAAGTACACTTTATTATTTTTTACGTAATAACGATAACTTACTGAATATTCATTATGTGCTAGGTATTACCTTAAGAACCTTGCTTATATTAATTCCTTTAAATCTTAACTACTTTATGAGGTAGTTACTTTTTAAATCCTTTATAGGTGAGGAAGCAAAGGCTACAGAGATGCCAAGTAACTTACACAGATCTCTGAACTAGCAAGCGGCAGGTCTGAGTTATGAACATAAGTTGTCTGACTAAATCCTGCTCTCTTAATAAGAACTTTAATCTAAGAAAAAGCAGCACATGTGAGTGCAAATATGCAAATGACTTTAATGCAAAGAGTGATAAGTATTATAAAAGACATCTATATGGGAGCTCAGCAGAACCACTCAGGTGTGTCACAGATCAAAAACCATTGCCTTGCCCAGCCAGCACGGCTCAATGGTTGAGCACTGACCTATGAGCTGGGAGGTGAAAGTTTGGTTCTTGGTCAGGGCACATGCTCGGGTTGTGGGCTCGATTCCCAGTGGGGGGTGTACAGGAGGCATCCAATCAATGATTTTCTCTCATCATTGATGTTTCTAATTCTCTTTCTCCCTCTCTGAAATCAATAAATATACATATAACCCTCTCCCCCTTCACAAAAACAGCTTGCTTTAGTGCGTCCTTTCTAGCTTTCTCTCCAATGTACTCTCTCCAGGTAGGTAATGCCAGGCTGCCCTGGAAATGAGGTGTTTCTCTTTGTTTAAAAAAGGGCCCATGGCTTCCCGGAACCGACCATGGAGTCTTAAAAAGAATGGTTAAAAGCTCATGTTTCTCCTAGGAGAGGGCCATCCCTCTTTCTACACAAGGTTAGGCCACAAGAAGTCCTGCTGACTGGACCAAAGCTATTGCTAAGATCAGCTCTAAGTCTGTGGACAAGGGGAACATTACTGGTTGGCATCTCGAAGTGCTGCTGCAGTGGACCCTGCATTGCTAAAATTCAGGCAGACTTGCATCATCATGACTCAAAAGTTTAACTTTGACTGCAAGCGGCAATGAGAGAATCTTCTAATATAATTTTCAATTATGGTGAAATGTTTGACCAATTACTATCCTCAAACATTTTATGCCTCTAGAAACAGGTTATTTGGTGAAATCTAATTTTGCTGGAAAGCTCTGATGCTGTATACCAAATTGAAACTAATTTAACGAAACCATCTATGCTGCACATTAATATTAAGCAATTATATTAAATGGAAGCACTGTGAATATGTTAATTGCTTTCATTAGAAAACTGATTTCCTTAATTACTTTCTAAGCAAATATTCTTTACTCAGCTATTTAAGTATTTGCAATACTCAAATTCAATAGGTAATGGGGATGTCAATTTATATTAAATACACAATTTTAAACATCTGTTTTGCATTGCAAGTTGAAAAATGTATTTACAAATCCAGAATTGAATATAATTTTAGGAGACTATTTTGATTTGAATAATGTTATAAATTTTACTGGATAAAAGTAGCATCTCTCATTTTTCATTCTTGAATACCTCAGGCTTCTGATATATTCTTTTCCTATTCCAAAGAAAAGGTCTCTCTCTTCTCATTATTGATATAAACTATTGTTCAGATTTCCATGGCTTCAATCTTGCTAAGCACTAAAAAGTAGCCCTTAACATTCCTGGAGAAGTAGGGCTTAGAAGATGTATAGATTTTCCCCTTATCTCTACAGTTTTTGAGTGTGTGTGACTCTGACTTCAAAAATGTATCGATTTTCTTCAATAGGGGATTCAGTGGGTTCACGAAATACAACACAAAACCGTTTCATGAGTGCTCTTAGGCTTAAACATTAAAGTGTTAATTGTCCAGGATTTTTAATACAGAGCTATTTTTAGGTTCACTGCTGAACACTGTTTAACACCTAAGTGTGCAAAACATGCCTATGGAGTCACAAGGAAGAATAGAAGGGGGAGAATAAGAATCATTTAAAATAAACAATGAGGTCCAATATTATACACAAACATGGTTGTTACCCCCTTCTCTATACAGGTCAATTCAGAAAAAAATGTTGGTAGATTGTATTCTTAAGTTTTATGTCTTCAAAATATTCTTTATTGTTGCCTGTGACTAGTCTTATTTTAAACAGCTTTATTAGCCCAGCCAGTGGGGCTCAATGGTTGACTGTCCATCTAGGAACCAGGAGGTCATGGTTGGGGCAGGGATTGTGGGCTTAATCCACTGTAGCAGGTGTACAGAAGGCAGCCAACCAATGATTCTCTCTCAGAAACAATGATCAATGTTTCTATCTTCCTCTCCCTCTCCCTTCATGTATGAAATCAATAAAAATATATTTTAGAAAAAAAACAACAGCTTTATTGGTGTATAATTGACATACCCTAAATCAAACTCATGAAGCCATCACTACAATCAAGATAATGAACCTAACCACTAACCCCAAAGTTTCCTTTTGTCTCTGATATTCTCTCACACACGATCTTTCCTGCCACCTCCCTTTACATGTGTAGTATATACTAATTTTGTCTTACTTCCCTCATTCAGAATAAATATTTTGAGATTTATTCGTGTTATAATTTAAAAAATTATTTTGTGGTATTTCATTGTGTTGATACATCATAGTTTTTATCCATTCATTAATTGATGGATATTTGGGTTGTTTCCAATTTTTGGTTATTACCAATAAAGCTGCTATGAACATTCACATATAAGTCTTTATGTAGAAATGAATTTTAATTTCCCTTGAGCAATACTTATGAATGGAACAGCTGGACCATATGGTAGGAACACATCAAACTTTTTAAGAAACTGACAAAAGGTTTTCCAAGGTAGCAGTGCCAGTCTACATTCCCACTGACGGTGTCTGAGAATTGCAGTGGTTCCATATCCTCTCCAATACTCAGAGTCTTTTTTTTTTTAATTAGCCATGCTCGTAAGAGTGTAATGGTAGCTCATTGTGGTTTTAATTGGCCTTCCTCTGGTAATCAAGTATATTTATCAATTTTCATGCATTTTTTGGTCCTTCTTACATAGTCTTTGATAAAGTACATATCAAAACTTTTGATTAGGATTTCAATTATTTTCTTATTATTGAAATTTGGGAGTTCTTCATAGATTCTGGGTACAAATACTTCATAAAATAAGTAATTTTCAAAATAATTCCAGTCTGTGGCTTATAGTTTAATTTTCTTAAGTGTCTTTTGAAGAGCAGAGATTTATAATTTTGAAGTATATCTTCTATTTTGCATTAATTTATCTATATCATGCAGGTTATGAATCAAAGGTCATTTTTGGCATGTAATTATTTAATTGTTCTAGCATCATTTGTTTAAAAAATTCCCTTGGTCACTGAATTATCCTTATAACTTTGTCAAAAGTAGGGTGTCTACATATGTGTGGGCCTATTCCTGGACTATCTATTTTTATTCTGTTTATCTATTTGTCTGTTTTGATATTAATATTACACTATCTTCAATACTGTAGATTTATAATAAATTTTGAATTAAATAAATATGAGTCATCTGGCTTTATCCTAATTTTTCAAACATATTTTGGATATTCTTATTTCTTTACATTTTCAAATAAATTTTAGAATCCATTTGTCAATCTTATATAATAAAAAGGTAATATGCAAATTGACCCTAATAGCAGAACGACTGGGAATGACTGGTCACTATGACACACACTGACCACCAGGGGGCAGATGCTCAATGCAGAAGCTGCCCCCAGGTGGTCAGTGCGCTCCCACAGGGGGAGCTTTGCTCAGCCACCAGCCAGGCTGCCAGCTGCCAGCACAGCAGTGGTGGCGGGAGCCTCTCCCGCCTCCTCAGCAGCACTAAGGATGTCTGACTGAAGCTTAGGCTTGCTTCCTGCTGGCAAGTGGACATCTCTTGAGGGCTCCCCGGCTGTC
This sequence comes from Murina feae, assembly GCA_004026665.1. NCBI lineage: Eukaryota > Metazoa > Chordata > Mammalia > Chiroptera > Vespertilionidae > Murina > Murina feae. The sequence continues at coordinate 814 of PVJC01022200.1, read as the reverse complement.
AGAGAAATATCTAACTGCCAACTTAGGCCCGATCTTACAGGGAGCAGGCCTAAGACAGCAGGTGGACGTCCCCTGAGGGGGTCCCAGATTGCAAGAGGGCACAGGCTGGGCTTGGCTGAGGGACCCCCACTTCCCCCCAAGTGCACAAATTTTTGTGCACCGGACCTCTAGTTTCTTTTTCTTTTTCTTTTTTTTTAGTATATTTTATTGATTTTTTATAGAGAGGAAGGGAGAGGGATAGAGAGTTAGAAACACCAATGAGAGAGAAACATTGATCAGCTGCCTCCTGCACACCCCCCACTGGGGATGTGCCCACAACCAAGGTACACGCCCTTGACTGGAATCGAACCTGGGACCTTTCAGTCCGCAGGCCGATGCTCTATCCACTGAGCCAAACCAGTTAGGGCATAGTTTCTTATAAAAAACCTGTGCCAGTTTGACTAGAATAATATTAAATCTATAAATATATCTGGAGAGTTTGACATCTTATTAATGTTGAGTCTTCTGAACCTTAAACAAAAGCATATCTATTTATTTATTTACTTTGTTCTGTGAGTATATAATTTTGTTCTTGTTTCAAGCCAGTGGTTAGGTTCTGTTGTTTTCCTTAAGAAAATATTTATATCTGGCTAGGTATGGTGCCATTTGGGGTCCTGAAAATGTCAAGGGGAACACTATCTGACCACTAGGCTAAGCACCTAAAATCGGTACAAAATCAAGTTTAAAGGAAACAAAAGATTTATGTCTCAAGTAGAAGCAAAGTTGGTTGTGCCTGTCTGTTTCACAAGCCAAAGACTGATGAAGTTTTCAGCTT
>PVJC01022199.1:0-27568 GCA_004026665.1 Murina feae | reverse complement strand
AGGGCCCAAGAGAAAGGCCATGTTCTTGTAGGTGCTTAATGGATTTTGGTTAATGATGATGTTACACTTCATGAGTACAAGCACCAGTTAGGGAAATGATAACTTGCAATGGCTTAGTAAGCAGAATGGTCAAGAAAACAAGGGATTCCAAGAATCCCTTAATACCCTAAACCCCAGATTTCGTGTACCAGGAGTAATGTGGATCAGTTTTTCCAGTTCACATACTTGAAACTAGCCTTGAAAATCTTAGGAGTCAATGCTTAAAAGATTTCCTCACAAGAGTGAGAAGCAACTGACTAAACATCCAGGTAAAATCAATGTGCAAGGTGATATATTTTTTCATAACCTGAGTTACATACAGGTGAAGATGTCCATGTTCTATATGTAATTGCAGGATGCTATTTTTCTCTCTATTAATGGCATGCTATTTCAAATATGTTAATCACAAATTAAGTATTGAAGTAAATTAAAATGCTTGTATTGACTAGAGTTTCTGCCCTAGGTTCCATCAAAAATGGCTACTAGTATAAATTGGCTTCATTTTCACAGTATCTCTAGAAACAAGGTGATTGCCAATAGTGTACTAGTATACAGAATTTACTACTTAACATGTTTTGTATTCAGTTAACAAATATATATTAAGTGCTGAATTATGTGTTATGGATGGACCTTCAAGACTTCTTGTAGGATTGGTGGAACTTATTTTGTAATTGTACCTCACATAAACTTATATTCCCAACACTGTTTCCCTTTCTCCTCACAGATATTGTTTCTCATATAAATCCCCAGTCAAAGTCCTGAATGCAAATTCCAGAGGCTCGGAATCTGTTTCGTAGGAAAACTTATCAACTACAGGTTTTCCTAGGAGGGGTCTTAGGAAGCCAGTTCTAAACTGGGATTTCCGAGATGGATAAGCCACCTTCCTGATGGCAATGGAGACCTGGTCATTTGCAGTAAGCGAAGAACTGATGGATCCTGACATGCAATTTTAGAGCTTTTACTAAACCTTTCACTACTGATGAATGAAGATAGATACTTGGAAAAGAATGCACAGGTATGTGCAATATCTCAAGATAAGCTGGAGGAGAAAATTATAGAAACAATGAGAACTATAGAACTGGGTAGCTCTTTCTGAGGTCTATTGACAAAGAACAGAGAGAAAATTAAAAGCTAAGGGAGATTAATAAAAGTAGGTTGAGAAGATCAGCAGGCCTATATTAGCAGCACAAAAAGAAGTGGAGGATGGAAGAAGAATAAGAATGGTGATTAGAACTTACTATAAGTCAAGACACACGCACACATGGCCTTGGTAGGATGTATGTGCTCAGAATGTGTGAACAAATACTGCAAAGTTTAAGTAATCATCACCTCAATAAAATATAAGCTTTCCAATGGTCTGAGGCATGCTGACATAGTCTATGCAAAGTAAAAAACAAATTATTCCATCTTGCATCTCATCACTAAGAGGGAATCACTGTGCCTGGTAGGCCTCTCTGGGTTCTGAAAGTAGCATATTAAACAATGCTCTATCCATTTACCTAGTAACAAGGAAGTCTGTCAGCTTTGATTTGGACCATACTAGAAAATGATTCTTCAATAGATTTGGCCTTAAAAATTTCGACACTTCACAAAAGTCACGTCTTTCATCATCACCCAGTTATCAAGAAATAGTATATTCTTGTTACACATGACAAAATGAGGTACAGGGATACTGAGTTATCAATCTGTGACATAACAATATTAGATCCAGAATTTAAATTTGTGGCCTATCTAATGCGAAATAACACATCATGCAAACTCTACATTGGCAGCAGAGTGAGTTATGACTCTACTAAGTTTGTAGAAAGACAGAATTTCAGTTGGGACTTGAATATGTTGAGCAATAATAAAGATATCACAAAATATACTAGAACCCAGGTAGGCACATTATGGCTCCTAGGTTAATACAACCCACTGCCTACCTTTGCAGATAGAATTTTACTGGAACACAGTCACATTCACTCACTTACATGATCTATATGACTGCTTTCATGCTACAAAGGCATAGTTGAGTAATTGAGAATAATACCTAACAGCCACAAAGAAAAATATTTACCTTTTGGCTCTTCAGAGTAAAAGTTTGGCGACCTTTGTTCTACATAGTCATGGCATAATGATTAAAGAGTTGAGTGAGAGAAAATTCTAGGTATTCTTAGCTTTATTTGTTTACAGTTATTTTTACACACCTAGCATGAGACTTAGCACTTAGTACACATTAAAACACTTTTGAAACAATTCTGAATAATAATAATAGAGCTCTTTTAGAAAATTTTAAATATAGTAATGAAAGAATTATTTAAGGATAATTATTCTGACAGTATTTTACCACCCAAATTAGAGGAGAAAAACTTGAGAGATATGAAATGTGTGAAAAAAATCTTAGGCACTGCTTGAAAAATCTTAGAATAGTACAGTAAAAGAATAATACATTAGTTTTAGTTTGGTACCAGCATAAGGTAAAATAAAATAATTGATGAAAACAACATTCTGGAGGATAAAAAAGTCACTTTCTATTGCTTAGAGGTGAATGATATATTCCTGTACTTTGCCTCTAAAGATTTTTAATAAATCCTATTTTTAAGCTGATAAAATTCTATGGTAGAATTTTAGAGAAACTGGATGATAGTGAAGACTCTCACTGTCTTTCTATCTGTGAGTATTGTCTAAAGAAGGCATTCAGTTCAGAAACCAGTATTAGCATCAATGCGAAGTTATCTTTCATTACTGATATATAAATTTGCTTCTTCCTGGTTTAGTAGGAGACTTTATTGATTCCATTGTGGGATTTTTTTTCTGTTGCTGCTTATACCCTAAAAATAATCTCCTTTCTGTTTTTATCAAATTAAACTTCTATTATTTTTCTAAAATGTTTTCCCTGATCTTAGACATTAAATTATTCTGTGTTTGAGACCAAATCTTTCTGAAGACACTTTACAGTTCATTCTGCTTAAAAAAGTCAAATAAGAGGAAAATAATCTTAGTATTACATGTGTGACTTGCTGTCTATCTTCCTTTCTGAATTATCTCTCTCCAGGAAAGATGGCTACCCCTAAACAAAATAATATAGAAGGCTCAAATTCCTTTTAAGGATTAGGCAGGCTTTTTATTTTCCTCAATATGTTATTTTCTGTGATTGGATATCACATAGATACCTGTTATGGCAAATATGTTTTATGGTTGTTCCAAAGCCGTTTTGTTGTGTTTTTTTTTTTCAGGGAGAAAGACTGAGTCTTATTTTTGCATTATTAATAGATTTTTGAGTCTCCAAGGTATATACCCATCTCAGTGATTTTATTCAAACTTATTAATTGATTTGTTCATTATTTATAAAGTGCAACTCTAGGCTCATGTACTATTAGAGATGTAGCATGTGATCTCATTTTAAGGTTTTTTAAAATATGTTTTTATTGATTTCAGAGTTGGAGAGAGAGAGAGAGAGAGAGAGAGAGAGAGAGAGAGAGAGAGAAACATCAATGATGAGAAAGAATCATTGATTAGCTGTCTCCTGCACACCCCCTACTGGGGATCGAGCCCATAACCCAGGCATGTGCAATGACCTCCTGGTTCATAGGTAGATGCTCAACCATTGAGTGACAGGGCTCATTTTAAGTTTTAAATTCAGGAAGAAATATGAAGGAACAATTGAACAAACTTTAGATTTGCTAAGTATATAAACTCCTCAGGAGCAAGGACCTTGAATTGAGAGGATGAGCAAGGATCACAGAGGGACCAGGTAGAGATAACACATGGTTCCAAAGTCTCCATGAGAAATTAATAGTTTGAAAAATTAAACACAAGAACTGGAAGGTAGAAAAGACATGCCTGTGATAAAACTTTTATCTTAAAATTTCAGGAGTAATATGACGATAACAAACTCGAGGTTGTGGCTAAAATAATCAATGCCTGAGGTAAAGTGGGTGGGAAAGTCAGTGGAGGATTGGTCATAGATATATTAAGTAAACAAGTACAGACTGATTAATACAGCTTTGTGGGAGTTCTAGAGACCAGTCAAGGATCTGCAGCAACCAAGAAAATGACCAATCAAGAAAAATCCACACTCACAACAGTTGAAGACATTGTGGGTTTGTGTGTGTGTGTGTGTGTGTGTGTGTGTGTGTGTGTGACTCTTGTTCCATTCTCTTCCCCACATGGTGTAAGGAGGTCATGAGGAAGCAAACCAATTCCCTACCCTCTCTCTGGAAAAGAGTGGAACTTTTTTTGCAATGTTCTGACATCTGTGGATTGCCCAAAGAATGGCTTCCAGACAGATTGACTCAAGAGCCCACACTGAAATGGTAACTTGGCTTGGCTGGGCGCTGCAAAAAGGCAGGACAGGCACTCAAGCTAATGAAAACTTTAGCCTCACAGATGCTGGGGCTCAGAGACTATAATAGGCAGAGAAATACAAGAGCACCCCTGAAGTCTGAGAAGAAGTGGAGGGGAGACACTGAGGGAAATGAAGACATTTAAATGCAGCCTTGTACAAAGCAACACTGGGAAAGCGTACGCATGCACGTGTGTCCAGGGAGAACACAGGCCCTACAATAAGCCTTTTCGATGGGAGGATCAGCGAGGGCTTCTACCAGCAGGGAGTCAGTCTGAAACAGCTGGGAGGAGTAGCTATTTTTGAATGCTCCATTTTGAAAACAAGATCATAAACAAGAAACAAGGAAATTGGCCCATTCAAATGAATGAAATAAATCTTCAGAAAATGGCCCTGTAGAAATGCAGGTGTATTTTCAAGCATATAAAAAAGTATTCAACGTTGATCAAAGACCTAAATATAAGACCTAAAAATTTAAAATGAAAGAAACAAACAAAAGAAAAACATAGGGAAAACACCATGGCATTGAATATGGCAATCATTTCTAGAACATGACATGAAAAGCACAGGCAAGAAAGAAAAATAGGTAAATTGTACTATATCAAATTTAAAACCTTTTTGCATCAAAGGACACTATTAACAGAGTGCTAAGACAATACATGAAATGGGAGAAAATCCTTGCATATCATCTATCTGGTTAGGGGTTGAGATATATATTCCCTTAGAAAACAATCAAAAGGTGGTCAACTTACATATCTTCTAAAGCAGGGGTAGGGGATGTCATTTGGTCTGGCCCTGCCAAGGCATTAGGGGTGAGTTAATTAGACATTTGACCAAATATAACAGGCTAATTTTTAAGTTGATAATTTTGCATGGCCCACGAATAATGTTATAAATATTCAAATGGCCCATAGCAGAAAAAAAGGTTCCCCATACCTGTTCTAAAGTAACCGAGAGTAAACAAAATGCCAGTGTTACATATATTGAGTTTGTTTGAACATTAACTTCACCCACTGCCCTACAACTGGAAGTTAATGAATATAATTTATATGATGATTAAAACACCTTAAACAAAAGAAACTTATTTCCTTTGGCCAAAACTCTCATCCTTTAATACTCTGATAAAAGACTGCAGTAATAACATAATCTTAAAATTGTTGTGTTTGCAAGAAAGTACAATCTTAGCCCATATCTGTTATGAATGTTAGGAATATTTTCCCACCACCATATGCTATAATCTTCAGCCTGTTTTTAAGAAAATATTTGCTTAGAGATATGTTGAGTTAAGGAATCCAGTAGAGGTATATATTTAGAACAATGAAGAAAAAATATGTAGAAGCTGTGAAAGAAATTATGTCTGTCCAAAAAACCAATATCTGCCTTAAAATTACAAAAACATTACATATTGGATTTAAATTGGGAGGACAACCTTCTCTTTGCCTCACCTATACCAGTCACTTTTATTACTATTTATTTGTCAATGGAAGATGGTTTTCTGCTATGCTATTACCATAGACTATAAACAAATCAAAGGATGGTTTAGAAGATAATGATTGAGTTTGCTACTCAATCTGACTGAGTTTACTATTTCAGAAGAGAGAAGCAGCCTTAGCTGGTTTGGCTCAGAAGATAGAGCATCAGCCCACAGACCAAAGAGTCCCGGGTTTGATTCTGGTCAAGGGCACATACCTAGGCTCCTCCCAGGTCCCAGCCCTGGTTGGGGCTCATGCTAGAGGCAAACCATTGATGTGTTTCTCTCACATCAATATTTCTCTGAGTTTTTCCCTCTGTTTCACTCTATATAAAAGTCAATGGAAAAGTATCTTTGGGAGAAGAAGAAGGAGAAGGAGGAGGAAGAGGAGGAGGAGGAGGAGGAAGAGGAGGGAGAAGCAGACATACTGTAGAATACAGAAGGAGAACCCTATGTCTTAACAATCAGTAAGAATTTTCAGGCTCAAAGAATTATTCTGAAGAAAATAACACGAATACAAATGCATTTCAATTTCTTTTCAAAATAAACATCAGTAACCAGAATTAACTAGAATGGTGGATTGCTTAAAAGATTACTTCAGAAGAAGTAATTTTGTACCTGCCATTGCAATAGGCATCCAACTAACTTCTTAATGTTTTAAAATTGATTAGGGCATTTTTCTTAACCGCATCTCCAGTTCCCTCTGGATTTGACCTTAATGCAAATATGGAATGGAGAGTTTTGAACTACTAAAACACAAGCTCATCATGCTCTCCAACCAATATATTTATGACTTCCTTCTATAATTTTTTCAGTGAAATTAAATTGGACTCAAATCCACTCTGAAGAAAACATGGAAAATGACATATAGTGGGTACAACAGATACTCAGGAAATAATAATATTCTTCCATATTGGCGGACCTCGATGGAGCTATAAACGTCACCACCAGCAGATATACTATTTATTATGATATAAACCCAGAGAAAAGTCTCCCAAAAATACATTTTATTTTTTTAATTGACATCTCCTAGTGCCTCTTTTCTATGCAACACAGTTTGCGCATTATCTCTTCCACAACAGTTTCTGCAGAAGCAGAGCAGCAGCTTTGTAGTAACTCGCCCTTACTTTTCCAAAATCAAAACTACAGTCAAGATCTTGGAATCTGAACTGATCTATCTGAAGTTCACACTGACATTTATACACCCTTGTCAGTTAGACATTCAGCTTTTATTGTTTCAAAGTTACTTGTCTTTTAATCTCTAAAGTTTCAATTATTTGTGTCCTTTGCGTGCAATAAAACGCATAGTAAAATGAAATCACTGAATAATTATAGAGGTGTCCTTAATATTGTCACTCTGATATATTTTAGAATGACTACTAAAAATTTCAACTAATATGTCACATATATCTGTATAGTTAGTTATTACTAAATATGGAATTATAAATAGAGGTGTCTGTCTTTATAAAATACAAAAAATCAATAGAAAGAGATAGATAATTGGTGGATAGAAAAATCATGATTTCTTTTCATTTCTCTTGCATTCTGAATGCAACATGTTTTCTTGAAGACAGTGGAATTCTATTGTTTATTAACAACAAAAATTGTTACTGTTTGTTTGTTGTTTCATATTTGCCTAGAGATGTTTACTTTTAGCTGCCAAGGGCTTAGGTTCCATTTTAGATAGTCTATGTGATTTTAACATTTTATGCAGAAACTCCTTTAAAATATCATTAAATGTTTACTTTGGGTGGTGGGCATACACTACAATAAAATTTCATGAATCATAGAATTGCACACTTGAAATTTTATTATATAAAATTATATGGGATTTTATTATATAAAATTATATGGAATTTTATTATATAAAATTATATGGAATTTTATTATATAAAATTATAATTTTATTAACCAATGAGACCTCAATAAATTTAATAAGGCAAAATAGTCTGAACACAACTTTTAGTGAATATTATCCAATTCATAAGAAAAAAATTTCTAACTTGCAGAGCTTTCACAGGATTGTTGCCTGCTTTTAAAATATTATCCTATGAGCCTGGCCAGCATGGCTCAATGGTTGAGTGTCGACCTATGAACCAGGAGGTCACAGTTTGATTCCCAGTTAGGGCATATGCCTGCGTTGCAGGCCAGATCCCTAGTGTAGGTCCTTCAGGAGGCAACTGATCAATGAATCTCTCTCATCACTGATGTTTCTATCTTTCTCTCCATCCCCATTCCTCTCTGTAAAATATCAATAAAATATATTTCAAAAAAAATATTATACAGCCCTGACCTGTTTGGCTCAGTGGATAGAGCTTCGGCCTGTGGACTGAAGGGTCCCAGGTTCGATTCTGGTCAAGGGCATGCACCTTGGTTGTGCGCACATCCCCAGTGAGGGGTGTGCAGGAGGCAGCTGATCGATGTTTCTCTCTCATCCATGTTTCTAGCTCTCCATCCCTCTCCCTTCCTCTCTGTAAAAAATCAATAAAATATATTTTAAAAAAAGAGATGTTCATATGTGAAAGTTATGCTAGCTTAGCATTCATAAATTTAGAATACTGTATGTTGTATTCTCTTAGACTTGGAGTAAGATTAGCATTCAAACTCTGAGTATGTTCTTAAAAAAATAAAATAAATAAATGGCCTTCAAAACAGCATGAAATTTTATTTGCACTACCCATACTATCTGTGTCTTATTGAAAATGACATACTTGGGAACATTTTTTTATATATCCCATTTTCTATTCTAAGAAAATGTTTTCTTTCCTGTTCTCATTTGCCAAAGACTAATAAAATGTTGAAACAATTATATCATTTATACCATAATCATGAAATTGCTCCATTGCATATTTCTTAAATTTTGATAGTTATTGAGGGTGCACTACTGTGCATTCTGAATGCACTTGAAATTTCCCTTCATGAAGATATAGAATTATTTTACCTTTCTGCTTCTAGCTATCTGACAGCTTACATTGCTCTTGATGGTGGCAGATTTGGGTGCATATCTTGTACTTATTCGCAATCTGTTAGATTAATAGCTATGCCTCTGGTTTGTCCTTGCAATGATTTCTTAAGTGTCCATGTTGTAGAAATTCGTTTGACCTTGAAATTCCTACTGTTTATTCTTGACCATGTTTCTAATGTCTCTGTAGGTCAGAATATTCATCTTTCATCCAGTCTAGTCTATGTCTCATCTCAAAGTCACTCTTAACCACCCTGGCCAAATGGCTCAGTTGACTGGAGCATCATCCCATACACCAAAAGGCTGCAGGTTTGATTCCCAGTCAGGGCAATTACCTAGGTTGCAAGTTCTGATCATTAAAAATAATTCTAACTTTTCCAATTTTTAGCCTTCATTTTTGAGTCAGTTCTGAAATGCCATTTCTGAGATCTTAGGTGTAAATATGCAGGAAATGTACAAAACAATCTATGGATGTCTCCCATTTACAATTCAGCCATCTGTGCCATTATTTGCAATATCACAAAGTCCCAAGTAGGTAGTCAGTACATTAAAATGTTTCAGTCTCTATGAAGCTTCCGAACATGATACATTATTTGCCTTACATAATTATAAAGGAACATATCTAAGGCCCTGTGCTATGCAGTCCTTTTATGAAAGTACACTCCAACTCCAGAAAGTATTTACAATAGAAATGCACAACCTTCTTTAATGGAGTCAGACTATTTGTTTAGCTTCACTCAGATAAGTGTCAGTCTCCTTTGTCTTTAGAACAAGTCTTCATCCACATTCTTCCATCAGGTGCATTAGTCCTGAAAGAATGTCAGGTGGGTAATGAGAATTCAGTGATGTGAGAAGGCCTGTCATATTTCTGAAAATGATGGACCGTCATTTCCCACCCCTTTACCAGGGCGGATGTCTTATTTCCCTGTCAATCTCCCGACGCCATATTAGTCACACATTGCTTGATCTGGTCCGATTCATCAAAGAAACGATTTTTATAAATTATGTGACAGTTTCATATTGTCCAAACTTGTCATGAGCCCCAGTGGCTTTTCCGCATCTTCCCACAGATATATTCCAGGCCCACAATCCACCACTGCAATTCAGTGAGAGATACAGGAGTTCTGATGGGAGACATTGATGGCTAGAAAAACTGTCTCCCACATTGTTCCATTAGAATAACTGCTGTTCATTCTTTAGATTTTAACTTCACACGGGGATCAGACCATTCCCAGAGCTGCCCTCTCTTGTCTAGCCATTGCCACCCACATGCTCTGACTGCAGATAATTATTTTTCATTTCTGCCCCTAAAGCACTCTGTGTACACATCTATCAGAGCACTCCACACAGTTGGATAACTTGTCTGTCTCCCAAACTAATTGCAACCTCACTGAAAAGCTTTATTGCTATATGAAAGAAACACAGCTATTGGGGGTAGAAAAGACAATCTTTTACATGCACAGAGAACTAAAGTTTTCAGTATTTCAAGCTATATTTTATTAAAATAATGGCTTCTTCACATTCATTATCTTGGTTTTTGGGGCTGCCTGCATGCAGGGGTAAACCAGAAAGTTGTTTAACACGAGTTCTAGGAAAGGTGCTCCTAGATGACTTAGCTTTTTAGAAAATCATCATCTGAAGATTATGTTTTTATTGATTTTAAAGAAGAGGAGGGGAGAGAGAGAGAGAGAATGAGAGAAACATGGATGTGGGAGAGAAATATTGATCAGTTGTCTCCCATGCAGTTGAAACATGTTTTTATCTTACCTTTTCTTTTTTAATTGACTTTTAAATTTTTATTACATTTATTGGGGTGACATTGCTTAATAAGATTATATGTTTAAAGTGTAGATTTCTATGAACTATGACCCGTATACAGCATTGTATGTCCACCATCCAAAGTCAGATCATCTTCCATCACCATATATTTTGCCTCCTTGACTCTTTCCTGCTCCCGACTCCTGTTCCCTCTGAAAACCACCAAATTGTTGTCTGTGTCTATGAGTTTCAGTTTTATAACCCACATGAGTGAAATCATATGGTTCTTATCTCCCTTCAACTTTTTTTTATCCTGATATTCATTATGCCTTTTCAGATGAGGCAGACACAAGCAGTTGAACCCACTTCTATCCTCCAAGGTAATGCATGATACTTGCAAAGAAATCAGTGTATTTTATACCATCCAATGTTTTGTGTCATTTGTCTATGGCAAGTTGAAATGTGCAGTTTATGCAGCTAAGAAGGTGTTTTTGGTTCAAAGACACGTCTTATAAATAGTTATCATTTTTAAAGTAGAATAAGGAGAAAGAGATGTGGCAAAATAAGAGATTAAGGAAAAGAAAAAGACAAAAGGCAAGAAAATTTTAAAAAAGAAATCAAGGCAATATTTTTGATACAAATTACATTAAGAGAAAATGGCCCTTGCTGATTTGGCTCAGCAGATAAAGCTTCAGCATGTGGGCTGAAGGGTTCTGGGTTTGATTTCAGTCAAGTACACATGCCTGGGCTGCGGCCTTGATCCCCAGTAGGGGGCGAGCAGGAGGTAGTGGATCAATGATTCTGTCTCATCATTGATGTTTCTCTCTCTTTCTCCCTTCTTATCTGAAATCAATTATATATAAAAAGAGAAAACATGTCCGAGTAGACTGCATTCTCAAAAGTGGGTTTAGTGTTGTATTTGAAAGTCCTTAGTTGTTGGTTTAGATATTTGTTTTGATTTTGGATAAAGTCCTTCCACAATATTTCCGTCTCCCTTTCACTGGTATGTTTCTTAACTTTCCTCCCACTCCTCTTCTAGCTCCCTCACTTCTCCTCTCATTTCTTCCTCTGTATCATCTCCTCCTCCCCATTATTTTCCCTATTTTCTCCTTTCTTTCCTTCCTTTGCACCTGCACCGCTCCCCTCAGACGGCGATGCTGCCAGACATTGGACTAACAGGGGCACCAGGCCTTTGTCAGCTGCTAATTTACAAGTCTGCGAGAAAGCCTCCTCCAGAGAGCTGGTGCGAGACAGTCCAGCCACATGTGACATACTTGCCATGCCCCTTAGACTAAGTGAAGAAAATACTGCTTGGGTTGACAGCCTGTTGATACATATTCCCACGTCCAAGATGCAGCTCAGATTCTCATTAACCTGATTAAGTCCGCTGTGCATGACTCACCTTTTTTTCTTCCTTTGATCAAGTTGTCACTATCTATTTGAATATTCATCTTTTTCCCTGTTATTTACTGGTCAGAATGTGTCACCCCGGGAAGCAACGCCAGGCATCTACTGTTAGGCTGCTATAATATTTTCTGGTGCATTCTTTCACCTGTCAAAAAGCAATAGCACTGTCGACGAGTTTGAGATCTATGAGCATAATTATGACTTACTAGTGTCTAAAATCGTTTGTGCAGAGCGATGTGGAGATTCACAGTGTTCAAACAGCCAGGAGGAAGAGCATAGCCTTGATTGATAAAAGAAAAGTATGCTTTACTCTCAGGGGAGGTCTCAGCCACGCTGTGTTGAAATGTTCCATAAAAGGGACGACCTAAGGGGAAGTGCAAGCTGAGTCTTGCACTGATTTAAAGATGAGGTGCGAAAACTTAGTAAGCATATTCCCAATGATGCTAGCTGTGCCGGTCACTCACAGTTCAACATACATGTTTCAGTAATGAAGATCTGGGAATATAATACAAAGATTAGAATCTGACTTTTGCATTCAAGAAGCTACCACCTTTATATTTGCCACAGGCCTATTTAGTTGTTGTTTTTTAAGAGGGATTATGTATACAGAATTCAATTAATTATTATCCCTTGATTATAATTCACTGGCACAATTAAATCACATATGCACCTTTTTAATTTATGTGTATATTTAACCAGATATATATTTCTTTATATAGCTATTTTATGTAACAAAATAAATATCAGTAGATTATTGTGTCTCGAGTTAAAACATTACCAATAACTTGCTTCTAGATTTGTGTGTCTCCCTTTTCTTACCCACCTGCTGCCACCAAATGGTAATACGTATCTTTAATTTGTTTCACATTTACTTGCTTTATAATGTATTTTTATCACACATATATTTCTTGGTTTTGCTTTTTTCTTAAATTTGTGTAGCCTTATGTGATTTGCTTTTTTATATTACATTATAATACTAAAATACATTAATTTTTTTCATGGAGCATTGATTCAATAATATTCACTGCTGTATAATATTCTATTGAAAATATATCACAATTTATTGATTACTTCTCCTGTCAATAGCTATTTGTACCACTTCTATATATATTGCTATCATAAATAATCATGCTATGGATATTGTATATATATCTTATAGTACACAAATGCCAAAGTTTAAGTATGTGCTTGAAAGTAGAATAACAAAGTCAAAAGATATTTAAGTATTCAAATGTAAAAGATAATGTCAAATTGTATCAACCACCAGCTTTTAAGAAATCCATATTATCACTAAGATTTTGCATTATTTAACTTGCTTTCCAATCGAATGAATAGAAAATGGTTATTAATAGTCAAACACCTTTTCATATGTTCAATTGCTATGAATATTTTCTCTTCTGTGAATGGCTTTCTAATATCTGTGTGCATTTTTATTGACTTGTTTATGAGTCTTATTTGTTTGTGGCAGTATTCATCTATCTGTATACATATCTATATCAGTACATGAGCCACAATTAATGCCTTCTCCAATTGTGGTTCATCTTTGAATGTTCTTTAATGTACTTTTGAGTAATGGAAGTTTTAAGTTTATTTTTTAAAACATTAACATTTCTTTCTATGGTTAGCTATTTTTGTATTTTGATTAAGAAGTCCTACTTAAAGCACTATAATATAGTCTTTTAAAAATAGCCGTTGCCTAGTCTTCATTGAAGTCATTAAAACAATTCAATGGGAAAAGGAAGTTTTTTCAACCAACAGTGTTGAGACAATGTCATGTTAAAAAACCTAACTTTGAATCCTATTTTATATTGTAGGACATAATTATTTTGAGATGTCTCATAGATCTAAACATAAAACCTAAAGCTATAAGCCTTCTGGAAGAAAACAGAATAATATTTCCACAATGTGGTGGTAAGCATGAATTTCTTAGAACACAGAAAACACTAAATCTACAGGGAAAATAATGTTAAAGTGACAACGATTAAATAATGATAATGACAATAAATTATTTAAATAAAGACATAAATAATAGTGTTTCCCCCCAATTTGCCAGTCTGCAATTTTCCAAGTAGCAAACCAAACAATAAGCAATTGGCAACTGCCCAAGATTCAGTAAAAATATAGCAGGACCATAGTTATGAACTTGAATTCTGCCCATTGAGCAGAACCACCTTGTCCATGTTAGTTCAGCATAGCTAGTGCTGAGTTTGAACAGGTGCGTCATCCCCATGGACTTCAGTGTAAGTGAACCATCTGTGAAATAGGCTCATGCATGCGGAAGATCCTCTCTGAATCCAGGGCCCCACTGAGCCAGCAGATAGGCTTCAGATAGTAGGAAGAAAGACAACATTCCCCAAAGAGCGATTGCTGTGACTTTTTCATATAAAGCCAAGATGCGGAAGGGGCAAGACCAGGCAGGCTCATGAAATGCCATTTCCATTTTACCAGTGCACTTAGATGGGTGCTTCTCATCTTGAGTTAAGCCACACCAAAATGGGACTATTAGCTAAAGAGACATGAGACCTCCTGGTTCAGGCATTCATTTCAATAGAACACAGTTACCATCTAATGGATGTTTTCCCAAAGGGATGTGCCTCATAGCAGGCTGAGAGAGGAGGTAAATCAAAAGCCAAAAGGAGAACTCAGGTTGATACCTTTTGCGAGAGACTCCACTCAGCAAAATCAAAGGAGGTCAAAGACAACTGCCCAAGTGCTGCTCAAAGTGAGCCTAGGAGTCATGGGGTTCTGAGTATAAACAACATGTCACAGCTGGCTGAACAGTTTCCAATGAAGCCTTCGGTTTGGTCTCCAGGCATAGAATGCTTATTTGCAGTTAGCCAAGATAAGAGACTAAGCAGAGTGCCCAAAGACATGCCGTCTCCAAATAAAATTCTGAGTCTCCTTTTTGGTAATGCCATTGGAGGAAAAGGAAACGATTTCCCCTGAAAGCCAGAGAACTGAGAGCTGTGAATCCATCCACACAGTCCCAAGAATTTTACTCGGTAAACAGGTCCCTGAGTTTTGGCAGGGTTTAATCAACAACTCCTACTGGTGCACATAGGATAACACTGAAGTCAGGACTTTGGGAATTGAAACTCCGACTTTCCAACCAAGAGGGTATCATCTACATACTGATAACTACAACCAGAATGTAGAAGCATTCACACTAAATCCTGACAAATTAATGTTGAATCTCAAAGTTTAGGTTCTAAGACAATTTGTATGTGTATTCCAAATTACATACAGATAAGAAAAAGCTACTGTTGATTTCCCTACAAGTCCCTGAGAGACAAGTTAACATACACTTGTTCCCTGAGATTGTTAAAGGGGGTAATACTAGCGTTATTGTGTGCTGGTGCTGAGGAAAGAGAAGCAAGCACCTGGAGTTGGTTGGGAATTGGCTGTGTAAGTTTTCCCTGTTCAGTGCTGTCAGCACAACCCCAAACTGCCTACTTGCAATGTGCATTTCACTGCAGGACAGTCTGGAGTGGCACACCAAGGCATTTCTGATGCCAGAACTCCACCATCATGGACAACAGAGCTCTTCCTTGACCTAGAGATTATTCCTAGCATGAATGATATGATCTGAATATGAAACTGGGTTTGTCTATAAACTTTTTTTGAACTGAACGGGCTTAGCAGCATCCCTGAAGTAATGCTTGTAGATTAATGGATCCACTCAACAGATATCTATTGAACTCCTGCTATGTTCGCGGCAGGGTGTTGAGCTCTCCAGCTGTAAAAATAAACAAGAAAAATAGACCCTTTTATCATATTGAGACTGATGGAATGAGTAGATGAAAATTCAAACAAACAGAAAAAGCCAAACAAAGCAAACATCTAGGAGCAGATCTTCCTAGATGCTAAGTCATTTCATAGTTCTTATCTCAGTGGACCCATAGCATCATCTGAAAAAAACAAAAAACAAAAAACTGATCACCACTTCTGACTTAGTATTCTTTCTTTCCTTGGCATGTGGGTCAGCATTCCCTTTGAATTTCCCTCTTACGTACTGGCCTCTATTCTCAGTAGCCTTTGTTCTTTTCCCCAGAGCTTAGTGCTTGTATCTTGTTCATCTTTACTCACTCTTCTGTTGACATAATTCATTATCACATATTAAAATACCATTAGTGTGATGAAAACTTCTTGAGTATATATATCAGCTCTCTCCTAAACTTCAAAGTTACATATCAAAGTTATAGAACTGTCTGCTTGATTTTTTCCACTGAGATATCAAACAGGCATTGCAAAATTAACTCATTTAAATTTTAGCTTTTAATATTTCCCCTTTAAAAACCTGCTTTACCTTCTCTCTTGGCATTTTATCCAGTAGCCACTCAACCTTATACTTATTGGCTCCCATCAAAAGCCTTGGGACGATATTTCTCTTATATCCCCCAGCTAATGTATGAGAAGTTCCTGTAGGCCCTCACTTTGAAATATATTTTGATTTAGACCTTTTCTCACTAGCTTCTTAGCTAGTTTCCCAGCTTCCGCTATTACTACCCACAATTATATACACACACACATGCACGCATGCACACAGCTTCCAGAATGACCTATTTAAAATGTAGGTTAAGCATTGTCATTCCGCTCCTCAAAATACTGCGACGACTTTTCACTTCAAGCTACAGGACTGTATGTCATTGATTTTGGATTGTTTTTCTCCTTCCTGGCTACTACGATGTTCTATGAACACAATATGTCCTATTTGAGTATCTTGTGTTGGTTGCCCCTTTATAATTTACATTTCTCTGAGCATTTCCTGGAGAACTCTCCCAAGTATTTCAAGCCTGTATTTGAATACTACCTTATTAATAAGGACTTTCTGACTTTCCACCCTCCTACTCTCACCCCATCCCCAAACCAATACGCATGCATCCTAATACTATTTTTTTCTGCTACATTTTGCCTATGGGAGTTTTCCCCTACATTTATTATGTTACTAGTGGCCTGGTGCACAGATTTGTGCACATTGAAAGGAAATTAATGAGAAGGTGGCTGGCAGAGATGGACTGGGCAAGATATCCCCTAGACCCAACCTCCCATGGTCCATCCCAGGCTGGCCACACCCAGAGCAGCGCAGGGGATGGAAGGTCATCTGTGGAGTGAGTGGGGTCCTTCCAGCAGGTAGTGTCCCTTAACTGGGCCTGTGGGGATAGGCCTAAAATTGGCTCTCCGACATCCCCTGAGGGGTCCCAAATTGTGAGAGGGCAGTTCTTGAGTGATACACCTAGAATCGGGCCCCTCCTCTCTGGTTCCAGGTGTGTCATCCGAGAACCGCTGCTGCCAAGTCACTGCAGCTTCGCAGTTCCTGAGTTGAGTATCTGCCCCCTGGTGGTCAGTGTGTGTCATACCTACTGGTCGGATGGTCGCTTAGCCTTTTAGATATATAGATTATCTATTATCCATCTCAGTCTGTTCTGTAAGTTCTAGTATAATAACAGTTTTTGCTTCTTCTGTAGTAATGTCTGGTGGGTCCTTGAACACTGCCCAGCATAGAGCTGTTCAAAAATGATTTTTGTACAAATTAATGTAGTTAAGACCTAGAATCATAATGCAGATTACACTTTGATATTTTCTTTTCCCAAATGTCAAAAGGTATCTGTTAATATACCAAACATTTGTATATGTTTGTTTGTATCTGGAAAAATAAAGGTTAGATATTGAGGGACTGTGATAAAAAAAGATAATATGAATTGAATTTTATACTAATTTAGGGTGATATGAAGGAATGGCTTTGGCTCTCACTACTTCCATAAGAAGCATTGCTTCAGTTGGAAAGCTATGCTCTTTTTTGCATTCATTCTGATTCTAGCTTTCTCCGTGGCTGCCCTTGCCCTTGTCATGACTTATCAAAACTGTATCTTTGATTTTGTATATTTAACAGCTTGGAAATTGATTATGTTAATAGGAATTTACAAAAAGTTAGGAGTGTTATTGAGTTTCTATTAATAAATGTCATTCATTTAATAAGACACATCTTTATTCATATCATCAGTTGGTACTCAACCATGGCTCTTTGTCAGAGCTCCTGCAAGTATGATCTCTTACTTTTTCTCTCAAATTGGAAATGGCAGTTAAGTATGTCCTCACACCCATGTACCTTAATATTATTCAGAATAGTCAAAGAGGAAAGATAAGTTCAGAGCTATAATGCTATCTGTGTGTTAGCCAGCCTCTCTGTGCCACTTGAGAATGCGGTTTAGCAAAATTTCTTGATATATTGGTATGTTCAGGCTCACAGCTAATGGCTTTGGATTTCTGCTCTTACTTGATATGTGTGTAATAAGTCCCAGTTTACCAACTGATGAGTGACTTAATAGAAAGAGGGAGAACAAGTGCCAAGTTAACAAAATCAAAGAGTTACCCACAGAGAGAAGAAACACTTTCTTTTTAAGTCTAATTTGGTTTCTATATAAAGAATTGAGTGAAAATCATTTCTCACTGCTCTCAGCTCAAAAAAGAAATAAATGCCAAATAGCAACAATCCTCCTTAATTTTTTCTTTTTTTTTACATCGAAGAGGTGAAAATTACCCAATTTGTACATCTATTGCAAGTTGCTTTAGTGATTCCCAGAGAAGAAAACTTTATTCCTCTTTCCCTACACTGCTAAACGGTATCTCAAAGCAATATGGATGGGTCCAGGGAAGATTCTGAGGAAAGCACCTGTCTATAGAGGTGGTTTTAAACTGCTTAAAAGTATATGCATGGAATGCACTTTTACAGACTACTTAGAATTATTTGGCTGAAGAAAAAGTAGTATTCTGTGCCAAAGAAGAAAACATTACTTCTTTGTCTAACCCATCATTTTATAGAGAACAAAAGTGACTTATAAATAGTCCAATATATATGGAATAATCAGTATACAAACTTCGCAGACATATACGAATAATATATTATTACCCATTTCCTAATATTAGAGGAGATGGTTATCCCAGTAAAGGTTGCATACATTTTGGGATTAGAATGAGAAAGATTTGCATCACTGTTCTCCAGTTTGTTCACTATGGAGCATTGAGTAAGGTATTGAAGATCTCTGAGACTCATCATAAAATTAAAGTAATAATTCCTATTTCTTATAATATGGTACATAACTACAATAAAAACAACACAAATAATTAAATCATAATATATTCCAGGCACTCTATAAGTGTTTTCCATATATGAGTGTGTTTGCATATATGGGTGTTTCAATAACTCTGTGACTGCAGTGTTATTATTTTCATTTCTCACATGCAAACCACTAGATGAAATTCCTGACACATATTGTAGAGTAAGTATAAGTTACCATTTCATCATCATTTTACTCATCATAATTATTACTCATATGTTATTGATATTATATATTATGCCCTAGATAATTTTCTCACATTCATATTTGACCCTGAGCACTAGAGCCAGAAAAATGCACGTGTGGAAAGGAATTCTTTTTTTACATCAAAGTTTCTGCTATAACTAGGACTATACTTATTTATTTTTAAGTAAATCTTGCTTTTAGATTAGAAGGCTCCTTTCATGATGTGTGAATCTGTAGGGCTTATTTTATGAATATGATATTATATGACTCAAGGTGCTACTGATGTTTAATTTTATACACAAGTATTCATACACACACACAGTTGTCTTGCTTTCTATTTCAAATTAAAGTCATTTCTTGATATGTATGATGATTCTATGTGAAAATTCATAGTCGCATTTGTATGATGTATACATTCTACATGTGGCTTCAGTAAAAGAGTTACATAAAATCATGTGTAAGAAACTATTGAAACTGAGTCCTCAGTCATACAAGGCCCAACAAAGCTATCAATCGAATGATCCTCTTTGCAACAGTTACTTGTATATTTAAAGAAGAAAGAAACAACGCAGGAAAGGGTAGTATGGAATTAGAAGACAAGATGAAGATACCAATTAGTGAAACTTAACAAAAATATAAAAGAAGGAAATATGGCATCCATACCAAAGGCCATTTTACAAGAAAAGGCTTTATGTCTATAATACAATGGAACAGCTCGTGACTTCAGTGTTTGTATTGGGTGATCAGGATTTTATTTAGTCAATCACAGAAACAATGTGTGTGTCTCATGAACTGGGGGATGCTAAAAGTATATTAATGTATTTTTGTAATATAGATCAGTGTCAGTTTAATTTACAGAAAGAAGGATCAGGCAAACTAGTTTCTTTTTTGAAAGTTTCATAATTCCTTGTCCCTTGTGAAGGGAAGACCTCACTTCAACACAATCTATATCAACATTTTATTGTCAAAAAGAGTAAATCCTGCCATAAAACTAACAGGCTATACCTGACTAGTCTTTTAAAGTTTTGTTTGTCTTTCTTGGGTCTATGCTGGGCTTGTTGGTCACTTCAGTGCGTGACTGGGATGATCCTCAAGGATTTTACTGCAGTCTAGTTTGTGTTCCTATTATTTTTGATATCCCTTCTCTTGAGTTATAAAGACAGACAACTTTGATTGACAGAAGCTCATTGTCTTTCCTGAGCCCCAAGCAAATATTCAAGAGAGCTGTTTAATTTTGTATTTTCTGTAATCAGTTCTTAAATTCTGTCTATTTCCCTCAAGGCATCTGTAATAAAATTTGCCAGCTATTTAATAGTGACTGGAGTAACTTGTAACAGCTTTCTCTATTCATTTATTCTAACCATGGTATTACAATTCCAAAGGTCCTATAACACTCAAATTGCTATTTTTGAGTGCTGGTAAGTCATTCTTATGATGAAGCCTGTTAGGTAATACTAAGTAGGGCAGATGAAGTCCTAAGAAAATTTTCAGCCTCTCATTTCCTTAGATAACGCTCCTATATTATCATCAATAAGATCAATGCATTATTACATATTCATAAGACTAACATTTACACTTTTTTCTTAATTCATATAACAGCATTTGCTGATATTAACATTTACAAAATTCCATCATTTTTAATATAAGTATTTAAAATGAAAAATAACTCTTAGACCTCTATTTAAAAGATAAAAAGATAATACTGTTTTGGATGTATGCTCATATAAATAATTTACTACTTATCCACCTATGATTGGTCTCAATGCTGGAGTTGAATGAACTTTGTACATTTAAAAGAAATAACATATCCAACAATTAGAAGAAAAATAAAAATAGAAAGCTGTTACAGAGATCAGATTTCATAATTACTTTCCAACAGACAATTTTGGATTTCATGCTGTTAAATAGGTTAAAGAAAGAAATTGGGTGGCAGAATGCTGAAATACCATCTAAAACAAATTGCAGCCAACTAGCTCAGGCTGTGCATTTATCAGATTGGAGCCAGCTAAGCAAGACTGACATAGCTGAATGGAACTCTCAAAGGACTGCCTTCTGTCAGTGGTGACTGCGTGTTTTCCCTTTCTCTAGTTCAGGTATCAACACCACGTGAATATTAGAGTGACAGGAAATTTAGTTTATTCTCTTGATGAGAAGTTAATTCATTTTAGGATTTCCTGGGGTTAAAGGGGATTAAGCCAGGCGATCTCTTATATTTAAAGTTAAAAATGGAAGGTTCATGGATGCCCACAACTGGTATCTTGAATGCTGAAAGTATGAGGGATTCAAACCCAGTTTAGATGGAAGGTGATAGGTAATAGAGGTAAGCACTGCTAGAAGCCGGCTTAGGTATTATTGTAATAGATAAACTTCTGTCTATGGCATACTGTCCAAGGGAATAACTAAAGTTTCCTTAAGTATCCAATCTAGTGATAGGATGATAGAATTATAGAAACGGATTGAGTTGCCCTAGCCTGTTTGCTCAGTGGCCATTAAACTGAAGGGCCCTGGGTTTGATTCTGGTCAAGACATGTACCTCAGTTGCAGGCTCGACCCCTGGTCCTAGTCTGGGCTCATGTGGGAGGCACCCAATCAATGTGTCTGTCTCATATCAGTGTTTCTCTCTGTGTGTCTCTCCCATCCCTTCCACTCTCTCTAAAAAGCAACGGCAAAAATATCATTGGGTGAGGATTAAGAAGAATACAAAAATAAAATAACTGAGTTAATCAAATCTTCAAAGATTACTTAGGGAACGTAAGAGATGATACATGCCTAAGAAACACAGGATGGGTTTTTTAACTGAAGCTGCAGTCACAAAGGTCACGCCCTTCTGGGAAGATGGTAATATTTTTTTTACATTCAATAATGAGAAAGCCATCAGAAGAGAGAACAATCAATGAGGGATGGTGTTTTAAGGCAATATTTTGAAAAATACTCTTGGACAAAGAGAAATTAGTAATAGAGGAAAAGAGGCCAAGCTAAGCAAATGATTTTTAACTTAAGTCCTTACATCAAACTCCCTGGAAAAATAATGATTTACAATCTGATTTACAATCATCCATGTAGTCAACATGAGATTGACTGTGAGATGAGTCTTCTAAAAATAGTAAAACTCAGAGGCATCTGTTTATATATGAACAGATTCAATAATTATCATCTGTAATCAAAACTGTATAATATTAATTTTTAAGCCCAGTATGATTGTCTATAAAGCAGTGCAGAAATTAAAGTTAATATAGTAAGCCTGAGATTGCTTTCCTTAAACAGGCCTCCTTTCAAGGTTGGCTCATGGATAGTAACTAAGAACATGGATGGTAAAAAGTTTCCTACAATGATAATTTTTTATTTTATTTTAAGTGGTAAGAGTGGCTCACTGTGCCTAGACTAGACAAATAGCGTGATTATGCTGAACACCTGCTTTTCTTCTGGGCATCGGGATATGGGTACATGCTAAGCTGAGGGTGCCTATGTGACAAGCCCCCAGTACAAACCCTGAGCCCTAACTTGCCTCTAATGAGCTTTCCTGTTAGGCAGCATTTCACATTTCTGTCACAGTTGGACGTTGGAGGAATTAAGCGCATCTGTGTGACTCCAGAGGAGAAGACCTTTGGAAGTTTATACTCGGTGTCTTCCGGAGTTCAGTCTATGTTTTCCCCTTGCTAATTTTGCTTTGCATCTTTTTCTGGTTATGAATCATAGTGAAGAATATAAGGATATACTGAGTCCCACATTCTTTCCAATAAACCACAAAACACGAGGATAATCTTAGGGATTCCCACTACAAGGAAATAATAAAGGAACACACAAAAAAAATCAACAATAAAATATTTTATAGAAATGTCTCAAAAATCACAGATTAGAATGAATCCAATTCATTTCAACTATAAGGAATTTATATGCTGGAGAATGATATCACAGAAAATCTTAGATAAGGCAAATCTAAGTTTTCTCTTCCCCATGATGTATCTAGACAAGTGATTATATTAGCAATTTCTCTTTCCTCTCAGACCATGAAAATGGGTTCAGGTATGCTCAAGTATCCCAAATCTGCCAGCATCCCCCCTACAATCTTCCCTGAAAGGAGAGATGATGACAATTCTAGATGTGGGACTTCAGGTATATGAGTCTATAGCTATTGGCGAACTCTAGAGCTCATAAAGAATCAATTTTCAAATCCATCTTGTTCTAGTCATTCTTTTTAAATATATATATTATATATATATATTTATTTATTATATATACATATTATATTTTTTTTCTTGATTTCAGAGAGAAAAAGAGATGGAGAGAGAGATAGAAATATCAACGGTGAGAGAGAATCACTGACTGGCTGCCTCCTGCCTGATCCCTACTGAGGATTGAGCCTACAACATGGGCATGTGTCCTTGACCTGGAATCGAACCTTGATCTCCTGATTCACAGGTTTATACTCAAATGCAACCACATCAGCTGACTTTTATAGTCATTCTTAAAAAAAATGAAGATAAGTGACCAAGTGAATCCTAACTGTTCAAGGTTCAAGATTACCAACAGGATGACAAATCAAGTAAGCAAAATAAACAGATAAATAAATAAATTACAGAGGAGAAGATTTAAAAATTGAAGAAATGCAAAGCAATAATGCTACAATTTCAGGTTTCACCAACTTCTAAAAATAAACAATCATGCAAGGAGAGAAGGCTGCATGCATGAGTTGACGCAAACTAAAATTTAATTTTAAAGGAAAACTTTCAGCAGAGTGTACAAGTTGAGCTTAAGAATAGGAGTGTGATGGAGTGGGATGTTTGGAGAAGCTTTTTTCTGTAATTTCTTATTTTCAAATATATCAGGGTAGACAAATGGCATTTACATTAAGATATGTCAAAATGGCATCTAACTTTATGATAGTAATTTTTCCTCTGGTGAAGAAGCCAAAATTGACAATAAATGGCATTTCATAGATACCTAATACAGCCTACAAGAGCCTACAAAAGTCCCATTTTTGTTTACTGATTATACCCATAATCAGTAAACAAAAACATAATAAGTAAACAAAAATGGGACTTTTAGAGTAAAGATGGAAGTGTACTAGACACATATAATTTCATTCAACTGGTTTAAATTTTTTTGTCTATGCTTAAAACAGTGGAAGATTGAACAAGACAATTCTAAGCTTCAAATATGAAATATTACACTCATTACATCCCAACGAGATCATATTGAGGGGAGGAAAGCATAAAAACATTTTTTCCTATTTTTAGAGTATTTCACTCCCAAAATGTAAAATAATAGGGATATTAGTTCAACATGGAATAGGTAAACAGTAGTAAATCCCTCTCTTTTCCCCATATAATGTGTATGTGTGTGCATTTTTTAAAAAAATTCTTAATTTAAACAGTAACACGAGATATTTGCATCTTCCATTCCATAGTTAATAATTTTCTTTTTAAAAATATTTTTATTGATTTCAGAGAGAGAGAGAGATATAGAAACAGCGATGAAGAATAATAGGTTGCCTGCCTCCTACATGATGGGGGATGGAGCCCAAAACCTGAATGTGTGCCGTGACTGGAAATCAAACCTTGATCTCCTGGTTCAGAAGCCGACGCTCAATGCTGAGCCGCCATGGTTGGGCAATAAAGATATCTTTACAGTGTTCTCTCCTGGACTCATCAGAGCAGATTCAGCAAAATGTAAGCAGCCAATGTTCAAAAACTCAAAAGATATGGACATATACACTTTTTCCCATAAAAGGAAATGTTGAACTCTTTAGACAAGTGTGTTTAACTAAATCCCAGCTATAGATTACAAAAGAGATCCCTAGGAAAACATTAAATAGGAAACCAAAGACGCACCGTTTCTAAGGATTCATAAGATTGTAAAGTTCTTTCCAGGTCTCATTGTGAATGACGAAAACAAAGTATGTGTACAGGGCATTATGTTCAAGAACTATTAGAAAATTAAAATCTGACTTATAAATATTAGTATTAGCAGTCACTATTAATACAACCCATAATATGTACCAAGGGTGTGTATATATGTGTGTGTGTGTGTGTGTATATATATATATATATCACAGATTTAAAGGCTGTTAAATCATGTTGTTTACCCATATGTTCAGAAAAAAATCACTTCTACTCCTGGTAAATAACCTACTTCCCTATTTATAACAGTCTGGCCCTTTAGCAACTTCAATGCAAAATTATAGCTAATTTGCCTACAAGCATCAGGAGGTCATAATAATCGGGCCACTTGGTGTATATTTTACATGTATTGCAGTTTAAAGGAAATAAAATTCTTGTCTAAGTTCACATACCTAAAAAGTGGCAAGAAATATAACAAAAAAAAAGTAGGAAAAGAGAATCCTACTAATTGACTTCATCCTGAAAATCTCAGCATAAGATCTGTTTTCCTAGACTTTTTCTACTCAATATGCTTAACAGAGAGTAAAGAACATATGCACAAAGCTATATGAGATATGACATGCATCTGATATTAAAAATGTATAAAGAACTAAGAGATCTTTGAGATTTAGGCTTTCAATAAGATTAGTTTTAATAAACATAAGTGTGAAAATGTATAGTCAGTGTCAAACTCTTAAAAGTAAATTTATTTCAGCTATGCAAGGCTGCTTCAGTATTTGAAAATCAATTATTGTAACCCAGCATATTGACAGGCTAAATAGAAAAATGATACTTTCACAGCAGTTAATGCAGAAAATTAATATAACAAAATACAACTCCTGCCAGAACCAGTTTGGCTCAGTGGATAGAGTGTTAGACTGTGGACTGAAGGGTCCCAGGTTCGATTCCTGTCAAGGGCATGTGCCTTGATTGTGGGCACAACCCCGGTGGGGAGTTTGCAGGAGACAGCTGATCGATGTTTCTCTCTCATCGATGTTTCAAACTCTCTATCCCTCTCCCTTCCTCTCTGTAAAAAAATCAATAAAATATATTTTAAAAAAATACAACTCCAATTCATGATAAAACAAACTAAAACTGAAAATCAACTTTCTCAACTGTATAAAAATATCTTCAAGAACCTAGCTAACATAATATGCCAAAGTGAGAAACTGGACAGTTTCCCTTTTCAACTCCAACGATATTTTCTCTCTCACCAGTCTTTTTCAATATTGTACTGGAAGCCCTATTTACTTTAATAACCTAAGACCATATCAAAATACTGGCAAACTATTTTATTGATGTTGATAGTAGGATTCCAAATTTTGCATGGAAATGCAAAAACCTAAAATAGTCAACAAAACAGTAAAGATCAGTATTGAAAGACTCACGCTATCAATTTCAAGACTTAATACAAAACTATGGTAGTTGAGAGGGCGTCTGTGTGGTCTGTTGAGAGTAGCAGCAGCACTGTACTTAGACATTTGTCCTATGGAGGGAAAACAATATCCAACCTGTCTGATAGGTTAAAATCAAGTAAGCACCAAGGCAATCCTTGAAGGGGGAATGCAAGAGAAATGAAAATAAGAATGTCCATGTTGTATTTAATCAAACATGCATTTTGTACTCTGTGCTAGGCTTTGCTTATATAGCATTGCCTGATAAATGCCTGATCACCTTTCAAAAGAAAAGGAAATGCTTTGCTTATAGATTTGGTGGGTACTTCCTTTGTAACACCATGTATAGCAATGATTTCATCCAGCTAAGAAATTCAAATCCGACTCTAGATTCAAAGCTTTTTTCTAAATGTCTTTAGCATTTTCCCTTGGTACTTGAAATATCTTAAAGGCTGTTTATTGCAATTCTTGAAAGCCAATTAAAAGCTCTCCTGTTGGCTCACATAAATACCTCACATGTAGCTCAAAAAAGTTCCTGGTTGAAGGATAATTGAATGAGATAAAGTTGTGGCTTTCTAACTAGCTTAAAAGTCATATGCACTGGGCAGAAAGGGACAGGGGGGCAAGGGTGATTACAGGAATAAAGAAATGAAGAAAGTCCACTTCATCTCCTGCAGTTTAATATTTGGTTCATGTCATGGAATGGTGCTGAGAAGATTGGAAAGAAAATTCAAACTACTAGAGTTTTTATGAGAAGTTTTGGTAAGAGTAAGGTGACCAGATTTTAACATTGGTAAAGCAGGACACCATTGACGCGGGGAGAGGGTGTGTCTTTTTTTATTATTATTACTTAAAATATTACAAAGAGTAGTGCATATGTCTCTTTTTTCCCCTCCTTGACCTTCCCCCTTCCTCCCCTACCTCGACGAAGGAGGGGGGCGGTTCTTGATTAAAAATTTGGTCTCTATGGAGCAACAAAAATTTTCATAGAATGCAAAAATAGTAATATTTAATAAAAATATATATACTGTAA
>PVJC01022198.1:0-27524 GCA_004026665.1 Murina feae | reverse complement strand
TATTAGTTTCAGATACATAACATGGTAATTCAATATTTATATACCTTATGTTGTAATCACTGCAAATTTAGTAACTATCTGTCACTATGTAAAGTTAATATAGCATACTGACTGTATTCCCTGTGCTACACACTCCATCTCCATGGTTTATAGCTGGAAGCTTGTAACTCTTATTTCCCTTTTTCACTCCTTTCTCACCCTCATTTTCTCTGCCAACCATCAGTTATTCCTCTGCTTCTGAGTCTGTTCTTGATTTGTTTCAAAGGATTTTAAAAAAATAACAAACGGTGTTGCGGAATGTTGATGACACTCATTTCT
This sequence comes from Murina feae, assembly GCA_004026665.1. Lineage (NCBI taxonomy): Eukaryota > Metazoa > Chordata > Mammalia > Chiroptera > Vespertilionidae > Murina > Murina feae. The sequence goes on along the minus strand of PVJC01022198.1, from coordinate 27,206 downwards.
GATCTTATGTTGAAGTAGAAGACTGTTTACATATTAGATGAAACTAAATTTAAAATTAATTCATGTCCCCTTCCCCAATGGGATGACATTAAATAAAACCAACGAAACTGTATTGTTATGAATTCTTATTTGTGTTTCATTTGTTTCCCAGAGCTAACAATTATGGAACAGAAACAATTGTTGAATATAATATAGGTTTCATTAAAAAACAAATGTGTTATGTAAGGCTTTAGTAAAATAGAAAAAAAAAGGTTCTGACATTTAAAAAATTACTGATCAATTTCTTTCACTCTGAGTTAAATTCCCCCAAATGTACCTACGTTGACTGTGTGCCTGTAGGTTTGCAAACAAGTTCCAAAATGTTACTGCTAACCAATTAGTTTCTAAAACCTTTTCAAATAATCTTATCTTTGCCATAGGAGTGATTTAAGCAATGGCATAAAAACACAGTCATCTCCACATTGTTTGCTCTGCACTGGGAAGAATCATGACTTAATAAAAGTGGAATTTTCCCTGGTTGTTTGGGAAAACATTTATTCATAAGCTGATATTACTTGACTTTAAAGCCCAACTATTGTTGAGGGAGGGCTTTTCAGGTGAAGCCATTTTCTGTGAAGAGCAGTTATATTTTATATAAATGTCATCCAAAACAACCATGTCCATAGTGAAATGTCCAGATGTGAATCAGGTTTTTTTTTTCTTTAAAGTTATTCTTAAAGGCTTTTGGACGGATAGGAATTTTGTCTTCCTGGAAGATAAAATATTTGTGGAGGCAGGTCAGTTATTTTACGGACTCAGAACCGGGAGGAGAATGCCATTTTAGGTTGAGGGAATAACCAGAACTGTCTTTTGCTCCCGGCTCCCTGGCCCTGAGCCTGTGGGCTGACCCCTCCTGCTGCACTGCCCTCAGCAAGGTGTCTCACACTCACTGTGTACCAGGCCCTGAATCTGCTTTTGGTCTGTGCTGAGAATTACACATACCTTTTACTACTCTGGTGATTTTAGGAACTCTCCCTTTTCTTCCTCTGAGAGAAACCTTACCTCTATCATTTGACACCTTCTTCCACTGGAAATGAAATTGTTTTCAGAAGCGAATTCCTTTCAGTCACTCAGATTTACGCTGACCGGTGGAAGCTGGCAAGAAATCAATTCACATTTTTTCATGAACCTTTTTGCTGAAAAGACTCTCTTGCAGATGATGTGGACTTTTGTTTTGCCTGTGAATGCACAGTTTGGTGATAGACGTGTGCACAAGAAAGTGCAAGTGATCTTCTTGTATGGACTAACGCAGGCATGGCTGTAACCCGATATTGTGGTCCCGTCTCCAGGCGACCTTTCCAGCAGAGAAGGAGCAGGGTACCAGCCATACTTATTACTATTGGAGATGATTCTGTATCTTGGCTTTTTAAAGCATAGAGCTAGGGTGATGGAACTGTTCTAAAATTAGATCGTCACACAACTGTAAATACACTAAAGCTATTAAACTGTACATTTAAGACTTACACCTTAAAGCTGTTATAAAAACCAGCATTGGATGGCATGTTTGGCATTCCTAACAAACTGTGACTATCTCTGCTTCAAACATGATTGAAAGAATTGAACCTCTTTATTTCATGTATACATAGTGGAATCTTCCCCCAAAGGATACATACTTTGTATTAGGATACTTCATATCTCTCACACACACATGAGGACCGGTGCACAAAATTTGTGCACTGGTGCGCGGGGGGAGGGGGGAGGGCGCTGTATCCCTCAGCCTGGCCTAAACCTTCTCCAATCCAGGACATCCCTCTCGTAATCCAGGACCATTGGCTCCTAATCACTCACCTGCCTGCCTGCCTAATGCCCCAAATGTTCTCCACTGCTGGCCTGATTGCCCCCAACTTCCCTCCCCTGCTGGCCTGATCACCCTTAACTACCTCTGCCTCGGCCCCCACCATCATGCTTTGCCTGGAAGGAAGTCAGATGTCTGGTTGACCCGGTCTAATTAGTATAGATAGATTATATAGGATAGGATTGCTTAAATGGGAGGAAGGGGAAGCCTTTTTCAGCAGAAGGAGATGCTCTTAGCAAACAGAAATACATAACCCCTATATCTGAACTGATACCCCCACCACCATGGCTTTGTCTGGAAGAAAGTTGGACATCTGAAAGATGGCCAGTCGACCCGGTCTAATGATCATATTGCCCTTTTATTAGTATAGATTTACAATATTTTCTGCTTGAAGGATTTATTGAACTGGTAGCCCCTAAGGAAATTTACTTATTTAAACTGATTGTAGCAAAAATGATTGATTGAATCCTGATAAAGAGTTGAATTCTAAAGGACTTTGCAGACCACTTTGTTAGCCCTTTCATTTTACAGATGAGGCTCTGTTAAGTTTTAAACTCTAATTATGCAATAAAGTTAGAATATAGTTCTCTACTCATCTCTTCTGCTCTTTAAATATTTATGCTATACCATAAGGCAGCCATTAAAATTATAATTATTAAGACTGTGTAGAAACATGGAAAACTGTTTATAATGCAAATGAAACAAAGCCACCAAATGGCTAAGTATCATGATTGCAACCAGTGTGTCAAATTGTGTACATATTAAGATCTGGACCATAATAGACCAAAACGATATCTGTATTATGTGATGGGTTGGTGGGCATTTCTCCCTTAATATTCTTGAACCTTGCTGCATTGTATTTATCTAACGTGTTTTCTAAAAATATTAAGGCTATCATAGGGAGAATGACGTAGGCTCAAAGGGATTATGCACGTGTTGGTAGCCCACATTTGCAGACTTTCCCCAGACACGTTCCAGCCCTGGAAATGTGTGTGATGAGGGCATACCATTCTAAGCCACTGGGACTCTGTCCTTGTTGACCTGCTTCTGGAACTGCTTCTTTGTCCCCTTGTTTCTCATCCCATTTAATGGAATTGACCGACCCAGAATGGTTGGAGAACGACTTTTAAGGGGGGGAGGTAGTAACTACTGTTAATTCCTCTACTGAAGGCAGAGCATGAAGAATTGGCTTATGCTGACACAAGTGACTTAGAGGACTCTGGAAGAATATTTTGTCTCCAACATTGGTGATCATTACCTACTGGGATGAATTACAAGGAATGATTGGAGGGTTTTCTTTCTCTGGTTAATTGGATAACTCAATGGACTGTTTGAGGCAGGGAGAAGTGGGCTAGAATGACTCTCAAACACATTGGACTTGATTTTTCAATTTGGCTCTAACCAAATGGCTTTCTATGTGACAGGGAAGGATCACGGAGAAAGTGGGAAGCAGCTCCATAAACGATTTAGGCAGCGTATTGTTTCAAAGCCTACCTCTGCAAGGACATTTTGATCATGTATGCTCGCCCACTCTATTGGATGGTGCTAGAGTCTTAGCCCACGGCTGAGTTGGTGGGATAAATGTGAAGCTAGTGAATATTTCAGTAATATATTGTGTAAACATACTCCTTCTCTAAGGGATTGTATCCCATTTTCTAACATGTTTTGTTTCTCTGGATGGTATCTGCTAAGTGGTAGGTGGTGTTTATTAGCTCAAAGTAACTGATTATCCATTTATATCACTGTGCTTTTCCTGTTAAATTGTTGAGATATCGTGCCCATAGCATTTCCATTTCGGGGAAAAGAAAAGGGACTGTGGAAAGGGAGGGGAATGAAAGGCAGTGTGAGCAAAGCAGAGGGCACTGTCAGGTATGTGAACAGTCTATGGATTTATAGTCCTTGCTTTATAGATCTGTGATGGTCCAGTTACTTCAACTTATTTACTCTGGCTTAAACAATTTATTTTATTCTCTCTCCCCAAAGACATACATTCCTAAATTATGTCTTTTATCCTGTCACTCCTTTGCTCAGAAATATTTAGTGAATCTCTCATTGCCAATGGATTAAAATGCTATACCAGCACCTCAAACCCTCTACAGCCCAGTCTCATCCGGCCCATGGCTTCATATATCCTGTCAATGCCCTTTGAGTCACTCTTCCAGAGATGGAGGCCCGTCTTTCCCTGCCCTCTGATCATACCTCTCCCCTTTCCTGCCCTCAAGTCGTCACTGATTCGGTTTTATTACCATACTTCTCCCCGTTCCCACTCACTGTACACTCCTTTTTCTATAGACCCCCATAGTATTTCTGTCTTTACTTCTGACGTGGCATTTATTTTTAAAACATTTCAATAATAAAACCATAATAATAACTACCATTTATAGTGTTTATGATATGCCATGTACCATTTTCAGTACTCCACTTGAATAAACTCATTCAATTAACAGCAACTCAAGAGGTAAGTCATATTATCTCCTATTTTATAGATAAGCAAATGGAGACACAGAGGGATTAAATATCTTGCCCAAGGTCATACAGCTACTAAGTGGCAGACCTGGAGTTCTACCCCAGGCTGTCTAGATCCAAACTTGGTGTTCTTAACCACAGCTCTGAACTACCATAATAATCTCAGTAGATGCTTCATTCTCTTAAAATTCAACCTCTTTAAGGTAAAGTGAAGTCTTCTTGCTTTTTGCTTTCCCTCATTACATAGCCCTATGCCTAGAACAAGGAGTTGCTTTGTGAACATCTGTTTATTGAAGTTCTGATAGAGTTTTTTGGGTGTTTTGGCTTGGTTAGTTTGATTTGATTTTATCTTGATACGATGACATATTCTCTTCTGTTCTCCCTTTAATTACTGGTACGAGATGGTCAATGTGACTGTCAAGAATTAAAATGTGTGGCTCTCATTACCTAACTAAATGGTGCTCAGTGGTGAGTAAATGTACTAGTGTGAAACTAAATCTCAAATTTTGTTCTGTGCTTCAAAGTTAACATTGTAAGGAGCATTATTTTTTTTTCCTTGGGTATTTGATATATCAGGTAAAGTGAGTAAGAGCAAACTACATTTCCCTTCCCTTGTAATATCAGTTCTTAAAATCGTACTTAACCTTATGTTATTCTCCCTTAATTTTGGGGGTGAAGAAAGGTTCTTCATGGAGGGTATAGTGAATGTTGGTCATAGACCCTGTAATGAGTACCTTGCATATGCAATGTTAAGCTTTGGGGTCAAATTATCTTTCTTAGTAAAGATAAGATACTCAGCCAGCAAAGTTGAAGTCTAATGTTGTTCAAGTTTATTTACTGTGTTTCTTTGATCTCTTTCTAACATCGTACTGTTTGTGGGTACTCAGCCAGCTGCTTCTAGTGCTCTAAAGGTTATATATGTGCCTGTGTATTTTTTGCTGAAGCAAAAGCTGTTTCTGGCTGATAGGATAAAAGAAAATTTGGAGGAGTATTGCGTAAGTTGCAGAATCAAGGGGAAAATGGAATAATTTGTCACCCTCAGGAAGAATAACTGACAACTGTGGCATCTTGGAGTGGCCAACCAGGGGCGTCTCCTAAGTCTTGGCCACAGCGTCGGCTCAGTGCTGTTTTCATTCAGTGCTCTGCTCCCGTGGAGGGAGACAGATTTGCTGGAAGCTTGTCAGGTGCGCATGTCTTAGTTGGGTGATTGACAGGCCACCAAAGGCACATGATATGGGAGAAGAGTATTTCTAGTTACCAGTGACAGGGAAACAGGCAACACCATGGCCTCTTCCAACAGGGTTCATCTCAAAGCAGAGAGAATTAAACGATAGCTTTCACTCGTACAAGAAGCTATTTGGATATTACCAGAATTCAATCACCAAGTTATTCTCTATTTGGAAAATCCTTGCAGTTTAATTCATCAACACATTTTTTATGTCTAGATCCTTATTTCCTTCTATTATACACCAGGCCCCTTCTTTAAGGATAGGTCTTCCTTTTAGATCAACAAGGGTTTTCTTTAGAGGAGCTGTCATTAGATTTCTGTCTGTGGAAGTTAGCAACTTTCAGTTTAGCCTCAGAAAATCCTAAAGGTAGAATCAGAACTTGACAGGTTTAATTAGCCTGCCCAAGCTGAGATAGAAGTATTATTGAGTGTATTGGTTAAAACTCTCTATGTTGCAAGTGCCAGAAAACTCAAATTGAAGCTATTTGAGCAGAAACTAAATAGTTCAGGAATATGTCTCCAGTTTCATGAGGGGCTTGTCACAGGGCTCCAATAGAAGGACTGGAACATTCTTCTCCCTTCCTATTTCTCAGCTCAGCTTTGGGTTCTGTTTCAAGCAGACTTGCTTTTCATGAAACCAGGGTGGAAGCTGGAAGCCCTGGGTTGAAAAATTTAGGTGTAGAGGAGTTAAAATCCACTTTCCCCAGAAGTTCCAGTTGTCTTAGATTCAATCACATGCCCATTTCTGAGCCAATTACTGTAACCACAGTGACAAAATACCCTGGAGCTGAAGGGTAGATCAATTTTAAACAATCCACATGACTGAAAATGGATGAAAAAATGCATGGCTCAAAGAATAACCAGAAAGTTTTTGACACACAGATCAAAGTAACTGCTTGAGCTAAGGCTGACCCGCAGAAAGTTTTTGGCAGGAAAGGAAGAAGGTTATGATGCTGGGAAGTAAAAAAAAAAAAAAATTATGTTCAGTTATGAAAACTTGATTTTTTAAATTATATTTAAAATGATATTTATTTAGTTATTTGCAAACATACATACATATAATAATACTAGTGCCCTGGTGCATGAATTCTTACACACTGAAAGGAAATTAGTTAGAAGATGGCCAGTGGGGTGGGACTGGGTGAGACAGGTGGGACACGCCCTGGAGCCAACTTCCCTCGGTCCCTCCCCAGCTGGCCGTACCCAGGTGGCACAGCTTGAGGTTCTCTGTCGAGTGAACGGGTTCCCTCTGGCAGGTGGGGTTCCTCAGCCTGGCCTGCGGGGATTGGGCTGAAAGCAGCTCTCTAACATCCCCTGAGGGGTCCTGAATTGTGAGAGGGCAGATCTCAGGTGTTGCACCCTGGAATCGACTCTCTCCCCTCGTATTCTGGGTGCGTCACCCTAGAACTGCAGCTGCCAAGTCACTGCAGCTGAGCAGCTCCTGTGTCAAGCAGCTGCCCCCTGGTGGTCATTGCACATCATAGCTACTGGCCAATCAGCCAGTCACTTAGGCTTTTATATATATACTAGAGGCCCGGTGCAAAAAAATTTGTGCACTTGGGGGGGGTGTCTCTCAGCCCGGCCTGTGCCCTCTCGCAGTCTGGGACCCCTCGGGTGATGTCCACCTGCTGGTGTACCTGGCCAGCCTGGGTGAGGGGCTGAGGGCCATTTTCAGGCTGCCCATAGTCCCTCCAGGGTTTGGGTCCCTACTGGGGTGCCTGGCCAGCCTGGGTGAGGGACTGAGGGCCATTTTCAGGCTGCCCACAGCTCCCATTGACCCAATGTTCCAGTGAGGCTGGCTGGAATCAGGTTTCTGGGGTTTATTTATCTTTTATAATTGAAACTTTGTTGCTTTGAGTGGAGGCCTACACAGGCAATGCAGCCTCCTGTTTGTTTCAGCTCCATGGCTTCTATAATTGAAACTATGTTGCCTTGAGCAGAGGCCCAGCTGGTGAGGCAGACAGTTTCCTCCAAACAGAAACCTCCTGTTTACTCTAGCTCCATGACTGCCAGCCACCATATTGTCTGGGTTAATTTGCATACAGTTGCTCTGATTGGCTGTGGGCATTGCTTGGCTGGTGGGCATGGCTTAGGTGTCTTGGAGTGATGGTTAATTTGCATATTACCCTTTTATCTCTCTCACATACGCGCGCGCACGCGCACACACACACACACACACACACACACACACACACACTAGAGGCCTGGTGCATGAATTCGTGTACAGGTGGCATCCCTCGGCCTGGTTGCTGATGGGGCCTGATCAGATCTGGCCGGGGGGAGGGACCGTGGGAGGTTGGCCAGCTGCAGGAGGTTGGCTGTGAGAGCCCACTAACCACTAGGGGGCTCCTGTGTTGAGCATCTGCCCCCTGGTGGTCAGTGTGTCATCATTGTAACTAGTCAACCGGTCATTCAGTCCACTGGTCATAATGGTCGATTAGACTATACACACACACACACACACACACACACACACACACACACACACACACTAGTGGCCCAGTGCATGAAATTCATGCACAGGATAGGGTCCCTAAGCCTGGCCCGCGATCAGGGCTGGCCAGGACCTTCCTTCATTTCGCACTGGCCTCTGATGGTCAGCACAGGTCATAGCAAGTGTTCAAACTCCTGGTCTCCTGGTGGAACTCCCAAGGGGACACTTTGCATATTAGCCTTTTATAGTACAGATAAGAATATATAGATGAACCCATATGTAGCCACCATACAATTCAGTAGCTGAAACATTTTGCCAATTATGTTTCTGTTGATTGCCTTTTAAAGCATTATCATAAGATGATTTTACAGCTGGCTATGTAAGAACTTAGAAGAGCTATCTAACATGAAATCTGAGACCTGGCTTTATGAATATAGATCCAAGTATCAAATGGTCATCAGTCTCACACCAAAAAAATAATGTGTTGCCCCCTTGAACAAAAGATGACTTTGTGCAGCAGTAACGCATTGCATACCTGAAAGTACAATTTTATTTCATGAGTATGATTTTTTCCGGGCTTCAGCCTGATGAATCAATTGCTTAACAACTTTTTCCAGAGTATTTGCAGCAAACTTGTCTTCTGGTACTGGGTGTCTTTAGGGGTGAATCAGAGTTTTTATTGGACAGTGAAGCTTCTGAACACCAGTGCCTACGTGCGTTGTCTCAGAGCTGAATGTGTTCTGATCTCTTGCAGTTGAAAGATGTATGAGTGTAATGCAGTCCGGGACACAGATGATCAAACTGAAGCGCGGCACCAAAGGGCTTGTCCGGCTCTTCTACCTGGATGAGCACAGGACCCGCCTCCGATGGAGACCCTCCAGGAAGAGTGAGAAGGCAAAAAGTAAGATCCATCTCTGAATTTTGTGTGTGGCCCGACACAGTAACACATGGGTTATACTGGGTGGGTTCTGTGGAAGCTTCAGACCTCTGGAACATCCATATTTTGTGGGTTCAGCTGTTAAAGGATGTAGAAAGGCAGAACAAGTTATAACCATTTTTGCTTTTTAAATTACTTGGGGAATTTAAATCCATAAAAGTTTTCTTGTTCATGAATTCTGTAAATGTTAATATTTCCCCTGTGTTGGAGACATCACACACACACACACACACACACACACACACACACACGTATATGTATATATGTTTTACTTGGCATATTTTACTTTATAGCCTGAGGTCTTTCATTTCCCCGTGAAAGTTTATGGGTATCATAAATCCAATGGATGTTATGAATATAGATCTGTTAAAGTGTTTTGCCATTTTCTGAGCACAGTTGACTGATTAATAAGTTAAGAAAATTGTTTTAATGAAATCAAATAAAGTAGCTTTGATCTGACTCCTCGTTAAGGGCTGTCTCTCACACCTTCTACTCAGCACCAAGTCCAGTGGTCTCCTGTAATGCCTCTCTCATCTGCTCCTTCCACCCTGTTGTCACAGGAACCTTGTCCAGGGTCTCATCACCTTTCCGTTGGCCTGTTGCGAAGTCTCTCAACCAATTTTCATTTTGTTAGTTTTTCTTCTTCTTTGATCAGTTCTGATGCTGTCCCCTTAAAGTAGCAGAAGACCCAGACCAAATTAGGCTTACGCGACAAACACATTTATTACCTCACATGACAAGAAACCCAGAGGCTGGCAGGCACCAGGCATGGGGTACTGAGTCTGTAGTTCTGCTTTTGCTGAGTGCTCTTGGCCCTGTCCCTGGTACCTTGGCTTTGTAACCAAGGATTCAGCTGTTTTGGGCCTCACCACCTGACCTAACAGTGAAGAGGCAGAAGGGGACCTTCTCTTCTTTCACTTCCTGTTTAGAAGAGAAGAACCTCTTTCTAGGCCTTTCACTCATGGCACATTGCCCCAAGTCTCCTTGGTTAGAGCTGGGATGCATTCCCACACCTAAATCAATCATAAGGACTATGAATGAGGATCCCCGGTGGCTGAGGCTCACCAGAATTTGCCCTGGGGCTGGGCACATACTCATTTTCCTGAATCACGTAGGGACCATGTGTTGACACCAGAAGAAAATTGGTATTCTGCTATTAAGGCAGAGGGGAGAAAAGGAAGGTATATGTGGGCAGTCAACAGGATTTGCAACTCTTCTGATTTATGCTTATCAATAAAGAAGCAAATAAAGCATATTGTTTTAGTGTAAAGTACGTAATATTCCCTGTAGTGCTTCTCTGATACAAATGTTCAGTGCTGCCCCATTGCATAAATAGTGCTAATCTCTCGTCTGTTGTTCTAGGCTCTGCACAATCTAGCCTCTACCCACCCCTCCAGCTTTTACTGCTGGATTCCCTGCTTGAGCTTTGCAGCGCAGCATGAATGGGCCTGCCCAGCATCCCTGGAGTGGGCCTCATGCTTCTGTATCTTTATGCCTCTTTCCCTGGGATGCCACCTTGTTCCTTTCCACCTCTCTCAGCCCTGCTCTACCTTCTCCTAATAGCATCTTTCCTATAAATGCCAATCACTTTGAACTGTGCTATTTGGTTACCATTAATTTTTTTTCCCTTTCAATTTTTTGTCTTCTCATGCATATTTAAGACACCAAAGTTGGCTCTAGGTCTTTGTATGTTTTCCCTGCATAAATATGTGAACTATAAATTTGACATATTTATTAGCTCCCTCTTCTTGCCCTCCTGGGCATATCTATCATTTTATCATAAATTTCAACCCATCCCGACTCAAAGCCTGGGAGGGCATTGTCCAGTCTGCCCAGAAAGGTAAAGTCTCATGTAAAGAGGGTTCCTCGCAGTAAGTGACAGGACTTGTATTTCACATTAGGCTTAAAAACCCCAACTCACCAACAGTGACCTTGTTCATGCTTATTTTTGAAAATTTAAAATGATGTTGCTTTTCCCTTTTCTTAGTCTGTATCCGTATCTTCAACCTGTCATGTATTTCACTTGCCTCACAGTACTTATCGACTCCATTTACAAAGTTACCGAGGGTCGGCAGTCTGAAATATTCCACAGACAAGCTGAGGGGAACTTCGACCCCAGCTGCTGCTTTACCATCTACCATGGTAACCACATGGAGTCCCTGGACCTCATCACCTCCAACCCCGAGGAGGCCCGTACCTGGATCACAGGCCTCAAGTACCTGATGGCCGGCATCAGTGATGAAGATTCCCTTGCCAAAAGGCAAAGGACTCATGACCAATATCCTTCCTAAAACGCTATTTTTAAGTTCTGTGTGGAATGGTATGGGGTGTGTGTGTGTGTGTGTAAGTGATGATCAGTCTATGCTTATTTATCCCCCAATATTTTTCTTTCTTTATCCCTAGCCCTCACTATTCCCTCTTCACTCTCACAGAAAGTAACTGAATGTGTGAAACACATAAAAACAAGCGTATATAAAGTCAGAAGCAGACTTCTTCGGAAGAGACTGAATTTAGCTCTGAGAAATATCCAAAATTAAGTTTCCCCAGAGAGATGAGGTAACCAGGAAAGCATGTATTTGTATTAGAGAAAACCCTGCTTTGTTATAGCCAGCTTAGTTCAACAAATATTTTTTGAGTTCCAATTGTGTACCCAGGACCTAGCTCCTTTCCGCTTTCCCTCTCTCTTTTCTAACGTACAGTTTGGAAACGGAACTGATTGACACTCCAGGGGAACTTACTTTTTACTTAACATTTATCCTCTGTAAATTGCTTGAGAGACTAGAGGCTGAGTTTCATTATTGGTTAAACCCATTCTTGTGCTTCTGCAGTGCTGACAAGTTAAATGATCGATGTACTTTACTTGGTCTGAAAGGCACCTCTCCTGCTGGGATGTAGCTGGTGGTGCTGGCCTTAGTTTTCTTAGCTGTGTAATGAGGGTGTGAGACTGCTTTTTTGTTCCTTCTGCACATTTTGAATGGCCTCAGAGTCCATGTGCCTCCTGTCCACGTGTAGGGGTAGTACCTCTTCCTTGCTGTCATTGGAACGTGCGCCTTAATTTTTTGCCAAGAGTGGTGATGGATTTACATTACTCTGGCTGTAATCCCTCACCTGGGTTATTGTTGGAGCAGAGTGGAAATACTCAGCCCAGGAAAGGGGTTTGACAGTGTGAACTCCTTAGTTGATGAGCTTTCATCAGTATTCTCAGCATGAAGGTAAATGCAACTGGGATTCATAAGAGAACAAACATAGGAAGAGAACACAAACATAGGAACAAAATATAAACATAGGAACAACTTTTGGTGTTTTATTCTGTTAGTTTGCTTCTTAACTTCCTAACCTTTGGTAAAAACAAACAAAAATACTGAACCAGTAAGAATGCTTTTTGGTGCAAGCCGTGCAACCCTACTAATATTGTATAAGACAATATGTATTAAACAATAAGGAATATTTATTTTTCATGAATAAGAGATCTGAAACAGGGCAGTTCCAGGGTTGGTTAACCAGTGGCCCAGAGATGTCACAGAGACCTAGGTTCTGCCGTCTTTAGTGTGTTGACTTCCTTTTGTTAATTATATTGTTAATTTTTTGAGGACCTGCCACAGCAGCTGTATCATTTTACATTCCCACCGACAGTGCACAAGGGTTCCAATTTCTCCACATCTGCACCACACTTGTTTTCTGTTCTTTTGATAGTAGTCATTCTAATGAGTGTGAGTCATTCTAATGAGTATATTTTTTAAAATATATATTTAAATATATACATTTTTATTGATTTTAGAGAGGAAGGGAGAGGGAAAGATGAGAGAGAATCATTGATTGGCTGCCTCCTGCACACCCCCTTCTGGGAATCAAGCATGTGCCTTTGACCAGAATCAAATCTGGGACCCTTCAGTCCGTAGGCTGACACTTTAGTCACTGAGCCAAAGTAGCCAGAGCTTTTGATTGCATTTTCCTAATGGTGGTGATGTTGAGCATCTTTTCATGTGCTTGTTGGCCATTCATATAACTTCTTTGGAGGAATGGCTACTCAAGTCCTGTGCCCAGTTTTGAAGCAGTTTTTTGGCATTTTTTTATTTGTTTGGTCATTAAGTTTTAGGAGTTCTCTACATAGTTTGGATATGAATCCCTTAGCAGATATATAATTTTAAAATATTTGCTTTCATTCTGTGAGTTGTCTTTTTACTCTGTTGACAGTGTCATTTGATGCATAACATTTTTAAATTTTCATGAAGTTCCATTTGTTACCTGTGCCTTTGGTATCATAAAAAAATCATCATAAAATTCATTGTTATGAAGCTTTTGTTCTATGTTTTCTTCCAAGAGTTTTATTGTTTTAGGTCTTACATTTAGGTCCTTAATTCATTCTGAGTTAATTTTTGTAAATGGTGTTAGGTAAAGGGTCCAGGTTCATTCTTTTGGATATTGATATCCAATTTCTTTTTGGCACAATTTGTTGAAATGACTGTTATTTTCTAATCAAATTGTCTTGCCACCCTTGTCAATAATCATTCAATCATACATGTGAGAGTTTCTTTCTGGGCTGTATATTTTATTCCAATAGTCTATATATTTGTCTTTATGCCAATATCACACTGTTTTGATTGCTGTAGCTTTGTAGTAAGTTTTGAAATCAGAAACTGTTACTTCTTCAGTTTTATTTTTCTTTTTAAAGTTTTTTTAAAAATAATTCTTTAAAGAGACAGAGTAGAAGAGTCAGAGAGAGAGAAAGAGAGAAAGAGAAAGAGAGAGAGAAACATCGATATGAGACACATCCATTGATTGCCTTCCGTACACACCCTGACTGGGGCCAGGGATTGAGCCTGCAACTGAGGTGTGTACCCTTGACAGGAGTCGAACCAGGGATCCTTAGTCCACAGGCTGACATCCTATCCACTGAACCACATCGGATAGGGCTGATCAGTGTGTTGTTGTTGTTTTGTTTTGTTTTGTTTGTTTTTTTAAAATCTATGATCTTAAGAGAAATTGGTCTGTAGTTTTCTTGTGTCTTTGTCTGGCTTTGATATCAGAGTAGTACTGGCCTCACAGAATGAGTGAGGAAGTGTTCCCTCTTATTTCTTTTTTTGGAAAAATTTAAGAAGTGTTGGTATTAGTTTTTTAGATGTTTGGTAGAATTCACTAGTGAAGCCATCAAGACCAAAGCTTTATTTTGTTGAGAGATTTTTTTTATTACTGATTCAATCTCTATATTAGTTATAGATGTATTTAGGTTTTTTTATTCCTTTGTGATTAGATTTGGTAGGTTTTGTGTTTTTAGAAATTTGTCCATTTCATCTGTTATCCAATTTGTTGGTGTATGGTTGTGCATAGTACTCTCATTATCTTTTTTATTTCTGCAGAATTAGTAATGTTCTCATTTTCATTTCTGATATTTGTAATTTGAGTCATCTCTGTTTTTTTCTTATTCCATCTACCTTAATGTTTGCCAATTTTGTTGATCTTTTTGAATAACTAACTTTTGGTTTCATTGTTTTTTTTTTCTATTGTTTTGCTATTCTCTATTTCACTTATCTTTGTACTAACTTTTCTTATTTCCTTCCTTTTGCTAGTTTTGGGTTAAGTTTTTTTTTTCTCCCCCTAATTTCTTAGGTTGTACGTTAGGTTATTGACTTGAGTTCTTTTTTTTTTGTTTTTAATGTAAGAATTTATAGCTTTATATCTCCCTCTTAACAATACTTTAACTGCATCCCAAAAGGTTTTATATGTTGTGCTTTCATTTTCTTTCATTTGAAAGTATTTTCTAATTTCCCTTGTGATTTATCTATTGGTTGTTTAAGAGTGTATTGTTTTGTGAATTTTCCAGATTTTCTTTTGTAATTGACTTCTAACTTTATCCCATTGTGATCAGAAAAGTCACTTTGTTTATCTATCTTTTTTAATCTAAAGACTTAATTTGTGGCCTAAAATAGGGCCTATTTTAGAAAGTGTCCTATGTGCACTTGAGTAGAATTTGTATCTTGTTATTGTTTTATAGATTGTTGTGTGCGTATCTGTGAAATCTAGGTGATTTATTGTGCTGAATCCTCTATTTCTTTACTTATCTTCTATCTGGTGGTTCCATTCTTATGAGTAGGGTATTGAGGTCTCCAACTATTATTATAGAACTATTCCTTTTTTCAATTTTTTTCAGCTTAATATATTTTGATCGTCTGTCATTAGTTGCATAAATGCTTATAATATTGATATCTTTTTGCTGTATCAAACCTTTTGTAAATATGTAACGTCATTCTTTGTCTCTTATAATCTTTTTTCATTAGTATAGTCACCCCTATTTTACATAGAAAGTATTTTTTCCTCATCTTTTCATTTTCAACCTGTTCATGTCTCTGGATCTCAAGTGCATCTCTTAAGACAACATATAGTTGGGTTATATGTTTTTTACCAATGCCAGTCTCTGACTTTTGACCAAAAAGTTTAGTCCATTTATATTTAAAGTAATTACTGATAAGAAAGGAGTTTTATAATTGTGCTATTTCTTATCTGTAAGCCTTACGGGTTTTTTGTTTCTCATTTTTTGTATTTCTCTCTCTTTTTTGTGTTTAGTTGATTTTTTTACAGTGTAATATATAAGTCATTTCTCATTTTTTTTTGCATATATTCTTTGAATTTTTTTGTGTGTGGTTATCATGGGGATTACTTTTAACATCTTAAAGTTATAATACTCTAAATAGAATTTATACCAGCTTAGGCAATAGTTCTCCAACCTGATTTGTTTGTCCATGTTCACTGACAGTAGAAAGTTTTCATATTTGAATTAACCAGTTGATAACTGAGTGATTTGATATTCTGAAAATATGCTACCTGGAAAGCACCTGTACCCAAGAACTGCACAGAACAGTTTAAAAAATTCAGGAGCAGTTAATACTTGTTTAAATAAGGAGAGAAAAGGAAAGAGAAAAATTAATGAATTAAGGAAGATGATGTTAAAAATAGGGAACATTATTTGAGTTAGGGAACCATTCTCATATGGTTTTGTCATAATTTGATAGGGTTTTAGATAATGTCTTAATAATAGTATGACATCCTTAATTGGACTCACATTTAATTACATTAATTGAGGGAACAGATTTGGAATGTTCATGATTATTACATTTCAATTAGGCCTGAAAACTTCAACTGTGAATGAATAATGAGAATAATGAATCTTAATTGGCTGTAGGAAAAAAAAATTCACCCAGTGTAAAGTGTAATTCAAGCTATTTCTGCAGTATGAACATGTTGAATTGGAGGCAGATGCAGTACTCATATCTATTAGAAGCAATATGGTGTTGTGGTTGAAGACTCAGATTGGTGCTGGGTTCCTGCCCCAACTCTGCATGGGTGAGTTACTTAAACCCTTTTGCCTCCGAGTTGTTATCTGTAAATGGCGGCGATGTTAATGATAGTGCCTACCCTACGTACCTGGCTCCCTTACTAATCCTTACTAAATTTCTTCCTCTCCTTTAGTTTATATCCTCATAAGAATAAGGAGTTTGAACTAGGTGGTCTGAATTTCTAAATGTAGGAGTGGAACTCAGAAAAGGGAATTGAAAAGATTGTCTACCATGGAGTATTGTGAAGGTAAAAAAGATGCTAAATGAAAGGTCATAGACGGAGAAGGCCTAAGCTTGGAATAGTTGGGGTTTCATCACATCACAGAGATACTTTAACAGATTGGATAACAATGTTGGAGTTGAAGAACCTCTCACAATAGCATGGCTTGACTCATTTCAGAGAAGGGAATCACCTGTTTGTGTTTTTCTTCCCCCATTTCTTCGGTTGTCACTATTAGTAGGTTACTAAGAGCCTCCTCAAAAGAATTTCTTCTGAGTGTTCTGAGAGCAACTTTTATTTTGTGAAAAAACAAGTGTTTTTCTTGACGTTTCTGCATGTGGGTGAAGCAGACCTTTGAGGAAGCTGATAAGAATGGTGACGGCTTATTGAATATTGAAGAGATACACCAATTGATGCATAAACTAAATGTCAACCTACCCCGAAGAAAAGTCAGACAAATGTTTCAGGTATGTTGTTTACAATCAAGTTGGCCTTAGGTAAAATCCACATGAGTGGTTATTGGTGTATTCAGATATTTTAAAGGGTTATTTTTTTTGGAAGCTAATATTACCTGCTGTACGTTGCTTGGTTTTTCTTTGATGAAGAGAGACATTTTGTTTCATCAAGGAAAAAAAACACACTTTCATTCATAATTTCACTTGCCAAAATGCCTTGTTGGTGTTTTCAGCGAGTGATCATAAGTATCTTACCTGACAAATAATGGAGTAATGTGATCAAGTCTCCTGGGGAGGATGGCAATATCTCAACTGTCTACCTCACTGACTGTTGTGAGGATCAGAATAAAGACATGAAAAAAAATTGCACTTGTTGAAATCCCCAAGTGTCCTCTATTTTGTTTCAGATGAGTTTAAAATTCAGAATCCATAGGCCTCAGAAGTATCACTGCATCACTGCTACTGCTCAGGGAGCTCTCCCGAAGTTCATTCAACTGCCTGTTGGTATTAGATGAGATGCTCTTTCCCTGCTGGCAATTCCTTGAGAAAAAAATCCTTGGGCCCAAACCTAGTCCTCCATATAAGGTGCAGAAGTCAGCTCTGCTAAGTTTGAGTTGGTGTGAAGATAATGTTAGGTTATTAATAATTCCTGGGATATGAATTTTAGGAAAGGCACTTCTTTGGAGGCAAGTCACATGCATAATCCATGATTTGCAATGATTTTCTCAGTGACTACGTAGGTGGTGTTTTGTACCTCTGAAAAAAAGTATAGGGGGTGATATGTGTTGTGTTTTGTTTTCTAATCACTTGCTCTTAGAGGGGGTAAGGGCAGAAACAACATGAGGAGTGAGTTGCAACAATGAGTGGAAGGTGGAGGCTGGCTTCCATCTGTGATCTCTTACTGTGGTCCTGCCATTTGAAACTCTAGGCTGGATATGGTCTGCATTGTGGGGAACTTGGTCCCATTGCACCGGAGAACAGCCTGGGAGGGAGGAACGAGATGTGCTGTAGGAGAAATCCCAGAGATGGAGTGAGGGACTTTGGAGGAGAAATGGGCTGTCACGTATTTTGTGAATTCTCTCTAAACTATATAAAAAGATGTGCCATGTTCCTGGCGCTCTCTGTGACATCTCACTTTTGTCCTGTTGTGAACTCCACATCCCCATCTGATCCTTTCATAGGAGGTGTTCATAGTACTGAAGAGGTAGCTGCTGACTGAGTCAGGGAGGCCAAGCTTAAAGAGAAGGCTAAAGTTTACGTCTACAAAAATAATGATTTTCTGGGTACTTTTTGGAAGATAAGGAAGAAACATAAGATATTGATCTATTTTTACTTCTGGTATTTTTCCACTTCTGATACCTTTCATGTTTCATGCATCAAGCTGTTTAGAGGGTGGATCAGGAAATGTGTATGTCAAATGTCTCTGGGCTCACAGTAAATCCTTTAGAGAAGTTTTAAGAAAACATTAAAGGTCTCTTTTTATGACATTTGGTTTAAAGAACTTATCAAGCCAGAAGTGAGTGGAGAAGCTGTTGGGCCTGCAGTATGTAAAACATTGCTACTGGGCCTTGCTTCTTGCAGGGTTCTGGAAGTACTCATGGTGGGAGAACCAAGGATCTTAGTATTATTTCAGGAACAATCTCTCTCTCTCTCTCTCTTTATTTTTTACTGAATTGTTAATAAAGACATTAAAGATTCCCTAGCATTTTCTTTGACTATTCCAATGCAAGATTCAACTGATTTTTAATTTTTATTTATTTTAAAAATATATTCTTATTGATTTCAGAGAGGAAGGGAGAAGGAAAGAGAGATAGAAACATCAATGATGTGAGAGAATCATTGATTGGCTGCCTCCTGCATGTCCCCTACTGGGGATTGGGCCTGCAACCTGGGCATGTGCCCTTGACCAGAATCGAACCCAAGACCCTTCAGTCCATAGGCCAATGCTATATCCACTGAGTCAAACCAGCTAGGGCTCAACTTCAAAAAAATTGTTTAATATATGGATAGCTTCTTCTGAAGTCTTTGATGCTATGGTTTAAACCTCAGAGTTTTACTACTATTAATTTTTTTGGCATATATAAGGAAGTCTTGAAAAATGTTTCATCTCTGTATCTAGGGTTAGATATTTTGAAACAAAGTTATGGAAGAAACATGACCATTAGACCTAATTTCTTAGGGTCTAAAAACTCTGCAACCAGGAGCCTCAGACACCCAAATATTGATATTCCGTGTACCAATCTATCTCTACCTTTAAAATGACAGAAGGCAATGGCACTCAGCCTCACAAAGAAACTGTATATGATTAACTATTGATCAGAGTTTTTGCTCGTAAAAACTTGGGCTTTCACATCCATGTTTAAAATCATATAACACCTGCCTGTACTTCACAAAAATCTAGTACTTCAAAATGCCATTGATTCCTTGTCAGTTTTTATTCAGTTACAATTATGTACATGTAGAATGAAGAAGAGCATGTAAATGGATTGGTTTTTCATTATATATTCCCAACAGTTTTAGGACAAATTCATTCAATCAGAAGGAAGATACCTGGTGAAAGAGTCTTGCTTAATAATTGCTAGAAACAAATAATTTGAACCACAAATCCGTGCAGATGGATTTTTCACATTTCTGTGGAAAAAAGCAGGGAGGTACCAATGATTCTGATGACTATAAGAGCACTAAGCTACCTATGCAGAATTAACAGAGCTTCTGTTATAGGTAAAATTTATGTGATTGAAAAACAGCTCAGAAAGTGATGAGAGAATGGCATTTTTGTTATGTGTTAAGTGTGTCTTCTCTCTTTTGTTTATGATTTCTCTTTTTTATTAGTTTCTTCAAAAGATCAGATTTTGGTTTGATTGTTCACCTTTGCTATGGTCTATCCATTTGTTTTCTATGTCATTGCCTTCTGCTTTTGCTTATAATTTCTGTTTTCTTTAGCTTACTTTTTTTTTCTAAATTTTTAAGTTGAATTATTAACTTCTCTATTTTTGATTTACTTTGCTTTCGAATACATTGAAAACTTCAAGTTTCCTTCACTGCTTTAACTTCATCACACACATTTTAATATGTGGTGCATATTTTAATGTGTGGCTCACTTCTATATGTCTTAGTTCCTGTTCCTGTGTTATGGTGTTCCCAGGCACAGTTATTTTTTTAAAACTGTCTTTGTTGATTTATAAATGTACAGTTCTGAGGGAAATTAGCTTTTAAAATAAGCTTAATTCTTTATAATTTCTGATGCTGCCAGTGGCCTAATATATAGCCAATTTTAAAACATGGATCAGTGTTAGAATCACACTACTTTAAATGTTCACCAATGTTTACCCTTTGTAACATGTGCACTCGCTTTTTCATAGTAAATACTTACCAGCACCGAATTTCCTGTTTCAAATTCTCACTCTGACGTGATCTTAATGTGCTCTTTCAGGAAGCGGATACAGATGAGAATCAGGGAACTCTGACATTTGAAGAGTTCTGTGTTTTTTACAAAATGATGTCATTGAGACGGGACCTTTATTTGTTGCTCTTGAGCTACAGTGACAAGAAAGATCACCTAACTGTGGAAGAACTGGCTCAGTTTTTGAAGGTGGAACAAAAGGTATTATTAGACTACTGAGTTGGATGTTTACTTAAAAATATTTGTGAAAGATGCATGTGTGTTTTTTTCTTGGGGTTGGATGTAGATATAGTTTAAATTTAGGATAGAAGTAGAAACATCACAATTCCAAAAAATCTTACTGTGAGTTATTTAAAATGTGTTTCAACAGCTCTTTAAAGAGGGAGTGGTAAATTGAACGCTTAATTTTTTACCTTAAAGATGTTGAGCATAGACGTGTATATTTTTACACAAAGTAACCAATAGTAATTTATACATTTCATTTTAGATACAATTTTTTAATAATAACAATATAGCTAAGTATTTATTAACTATGACATCATTCCTAACTAGCAATATAATAATTCATTGATAATTCTGATGGGAAGTTGCCATTTGACCATATGAGAAGGCTAAGTAAATTAAGTCCTGATTAGCAAAGGGAATTCTTAAATATATTTACATAAGATCTTTTAATATTGTGTCAGCTGAATTGTGTCCAAGTCTTGTACTAAGGCTTTTTTTGTAATATTACCTTAAACTCTGTTTCTCACTAAAGTAGAAAAATATTTTTTTTCTTGTTTTTCCTAGCTTTATTGAGGTTTACTTGATGAATAAAAATATTAAAGGTGTATAATATGGGGTTTTGATATATGTATACATTGTGAAATGATGACCACAATGCTAATTAACATATTCAACACCTCATATAGCTATGATTTTTTTTTGTGTGTGATAAGAATACTTAAGATCCACTCTTTTAGCAAATTTTGATGCTATTAAATAGACTGTTTAGAAAATTCAGATTTTGCTAAGTCGTAAGTATTTGAACCTAAGAGATAATATAATTTCTGAAAAGTATCACTGAAATATGAAATACTGGCTCACAAGACTAGCTTCCTCTATCACTATTCATTAGTATTTTAAATATCACTGTTAAACTATGGAGCTCAATGGATTTTTGATTAAATATCACACGCTTTGTATTGCTACTTAATTAAAGAAATTATTTCTGAAGAGTTTACTTTTCCCAGTGACACTAAGTATGTAATGTTTATGCAGCAACCTTGAGGCTCACTAATATATCACGTCCTGCCTTTTGGTGCCTCCCATTAATATTCTTACAAATATTAATTCATTTAATCCTCACAGCTACCTTATAAGGAAGCCACAGAGAAAGTAAGTGATTCAAGATCACACTGTCAATGACATCAGCTAGCTGACTGGGACACAAGCAGTCCAGCTCTAGAACTTTCTGTATACTAGCCATCTTGCCTAGATTTTTGTTTATAATTTTTCTTGCTTACCTTTGTGTTCTTGAATCAACATGACAGGCTGCTCTCATGATTGATTCAGTGGAAGGATATATACAGATAATACACAGGTAGATTTACCTACAACACTCTGTTTTGGTAAAGAATCATTTTCTTTCAATATAAATTTATGATTAGCAGACTTCAGTGTCTGCTTTTACAGATAGCTACTACTTACAGTGAGTGGATTTTTGGCAATGGATTTGCATTGAATATTAATTCTATTTAATTAATTTTATTGCTTCATAGAGCACATTTTTCTGGTAGTAGAAGGGCTGTTTTTACTGATTAAATATGAAAGATGCAAGGAAGATTGAGGATCATGGACTTTTGCAAAGATAAAGAGGCTGTACATTAGCAACTACAAACACTGTTCATTAACCCACTTTGTACTCAGCTTTTTTTAGTGTAGAGAAACACGTATCGTAATATTTCAGGTACTTGACTAATGTTCTGTTTTGTTTAGATGAATAATGTGACAACAGACTATTGTCTCGACATCATAAGGAAATTTGAAGTTTCAGAAGAAAATAAGGCAAAAAACGTTCTTGGCATAGAAGGTAAAATAGCAAAAATTCTTAATTTCTCATTTTTCAATTTATTTCACTAAGTTAGATTCTTGCAAAAATATTAGGGAAAAAAATCAGAGATATCTCTGGAATTACTGATGATTCCAATACCTATTTTCCTACTTAGCGGATGCCATCATATTGCCACTTCTCTTACTCTTACAATAACAATTTACATTTTTCTACTCCTCGCAAGTCAATTTGAAGCCATTATGTATGAAGATACTAAGAAATATTTGGACTTTTTTCGAATAGCTAATTTTGGGGGATAGCCTCAACCTGATAATTTGATGAAGGGAAATTAGGCCCTAAAATAAGTAATCTAGGAAACTAGGGACTTGAAAGTGAACATGTTTCTTAAAAAATGTTGACAGTGAGCCAGTTTTACCCAGTTGGTAACAGTGGAGAGGTTTGTTGGAACTACAAACCTGTTTAATACAACCATCTCATTTTATCATTGAGAAAATGAAGCTCTAAAAGTTAAGTAACATGACAACAGATACTCAGAATCTACATCCAAGGATCTTACATATAAATAGTATGATATGAATGTAGCTACTAGCTACATGCGTGTCTAATTGTGTGTATGTAAAATATGTAAGGAAATCAATTGCAGGCTTCTACTGAAGAAGAGGATCTTGCAGGCAGAACAGATATCATAGTGAAAGACCACTGGGCCATTTGCTGCCCTGAAGAGCATGCAAAGCCAAGAATCATCTCACCGTTTTTTTATCGTTGGCCTAGTCCCCTCACTCCCAGGCCGTGTGGACAATGGGGTTTTGGTGCCATGTGCTTACTTCCTGAGGTTGAGGGTAATTAAAATGAAGAGGAATAATTTAAAAGTTACATGATCAAAAACCATTTAAAGATAGCCAGAAAAAAATAAACTACTTTGGACATTTGCTAAGAAGTGACTCTTTTCCTTGGTGTGGCCCTACGAGATGGATTAAACATGACTTCTAAGTTTTGGCCATAAAGAAAGGCCTGAAGAAATTCCCCAGTCTCAGAGGATATTTACAGATAGAATTTTACCATATGATTCTTGAAGACTTGAAACAATTTACCCTAATAACCATTCCACTTAAGTACTTATGGGTCAGTCACATATTTATTCATATATTAATGAGTGCCTCTTCTACTTAGACATTATGTTTTGAAAAACTGTAGAAAAACTGATAGGGTTTTCTACATAACCTTTAAGCATTATTTCAGAGCTATTAAATGTGCTCGCAATTAGCTGCATCTTTCTAAGCCAATTTCATAGTCGAGTAATCACACCCTAAATTTGCTGTGCCTATTTTTTCAAATTTACTTAATAACCTATCAAATTATTGGTCCAGCATTCTATTGCTTAGTATAAATAATGCTTTAACATTGTGTCAGCCACCAGTTAGGTCATATAGCATAATCCTAACATGAGCTCAGTAGTTACTGAATGACTTTGTAGGAAATCCACTCCATCAAAATTTTTAAAAAGTCTGTTTTTCTGTAGGTTATATTTAAACTTCTACTCCCAAAAGCCATATTTAAGCTTTTAGGATTACTTGACTCAACAAATCTCATTGCTCCAGTGTTCCCTGCCAAGGCTGTCCTGAGGTAATCATGAAGATAATCACTATGAACATACTGTCATCTCTCTTGTTCCTGTTACAGTCAGTCAAGTACGCATGCTTTAAAGCTATAGTACTCCACTCTCTCTTCCAAAGGCTTCACCAGCTTCATGCGAAGTCCTGCCTGTGATATATTTAACCCATTGCACCATGAAGTGTACCAGGACATGGATCAGCCCCTGTGCAACTACTATATCGCATCCTCTCACAACACGTACCTGACTGGGGACCAGCTCCTCTCTCAGTCCAAGGTGGACATGTACGCTCGGGTGCTACAAGAGGGCTGTCGCTGTGTGGAAGGTATGTCCTTTGTCTGAGCTCTGGTTTGTGTCGGTGAACACATCCTTTAGTCGGTCCATCAAGTCTTCCATAAATAATGGAGACCTAAAAAATGCACTCACACCAATGAGAATCATTTTCTTGCTGTGGTAAAGTCTTCCTTAACTCTATTTAATCTTCTCCGGCTTCTCCCTACTATCAGCGATGAGGACGAGAGATCAGTACTTACAGTTGGGAAATAACACCTTTGGTTGCTGAAAAATTGTACTAACAATGAACATTTCTCTAGAAAGGTATTTTTTATTCAATAGTGGGAAAAATAGTTCAATATTACTCTTTGTTTTCAGTATATTTCATGGCTTATCTATCAGCCAACCTTTTTTTTTGACTTATAGTGGGTTCCTGGGAGTGAATACACAGATGTAAGACATGGTTTCTATCTCCAAGGAGCGTAGTCTAATAGAAGGATGGAAGTTAAAGAAATAGTACAGTGTGAGAATTCCAGCACTTGAATCATATACACGGTAGAGAAGTATGAAAAATCAGGTAGGCTCAGTAGACTTGGGTCAATCATAAAGGGTTTTGAGTGCTGTAGTGAAGAATTTCAACTTCAGCTTTGGTCTATGGTCTAATAAAGTTTTAATACTTATAGTGATATGGTCAGGTTTGAAGTTTAGAAAGATTGGTTGGACAGTAGTGTAGGAGGAAACTTTTTTTAGGATGTGTGTTTATGAAATGAAAACAAATAGAATGATGGAAAGGCTATTGCAAAAATTCAAGGGAAAGATTATAAAAGCCTGAACTAAGTGAGAAAGAAACTATTATGTGGATATTAAAAAAACAAACTTAACAGGCCCTGATGAGAAAACTAAAGGATTCAAGGAATGAAAGGAAGAATCTGGAATGAATAAATGGCACCACCACATACTATGGGGAATATAAGATGAAGAGCATTAACTGGTTCAATTTTCCAGTTGTTGAGTTCATAGTGACTTGGTCACATTTATGTGGATGTTTTTATTAGTCAGTTGGATAACAATATCTGAACTCAGTGGGAAGATCCAGGCAAGATAAAGATTCCATAATTTTAGCTTTATATGTGGCAGTTAAAATCACAGAAGTGTACAGGATCACTTACAAAAAAGAATGGACAAAGAACAAGACCTGAGGACTTAAACAGTCCAATATTTAGAAGTAGGAAGAGCAAGGGGACCCAGTGGGGACAACTAACACAGTGGTGACTTGGACTTAAGGGAAGGAAATAGCAGAAAGGAATGGTAAGAGATATCCCATGCAACAAAAAGCAAAATAAGGTAAAGACCTAAATGGGCAGGCTGGTGTTTGAAAGCTGGGATATTATAGTTTGGTGGTGTGTTAATTAGAAGAAGGGAGTAGCTAAACTGTAGGTTAGTGTCTCAGCATTTTTCTGCATTAGAGGAGGACTTGATGATACAGGGTTGGGAAGATTTTGAGTTACGAAAGAGGGTAAAATGGGGATATAGGTTTGTTTTTAGATGGAAGAAAGGGACAAGAGATTTTTTTAAAAGGGTTCATGTCTGAATGTCTCTATTTCCTCAAGGAAATAGGAAAATCATCTACTAAGTATACTAGTAAAATAAGTGGAAGTTGGCTTGGGGGCTTAGGAAGATCAGAGAACTTGAAAAACTCATCAGGTAATGGGTAAGGAGTTGGCAAGATCAGTTGGGAAAGGCCCAGCTAATTTCAAAAATAGTCTTTTAAAATTATTTTTTGTGAGACAAAAATCAGCATGCTTGTACTCCTCCCACCCTGTCCCCAGCAGATTAGATACAGGAGCAGTGAGGAAAGATGATAAGATTGACCCAAGCTTCTGGATTTCTAGGTCTGATGAAATGTCTTCCAGGTGTTGGTAAGAGCTCTTTTAAGTGATTGTCAGTAAGTCCATGGGTGTAAGAAAGGAAGTGAAGTCAAAAAAGGGCTACAAAATGAGGTTACGACACTAGAAGACTCAAAGAGAAGTATGGAGAAAGTTGTCATCACACAAAAAAAACAAGAACAGGGAGTTATGATCACCAGATAGGATTTTGGATGCAGTTAAAAGTGAGGCCAACCATATCCAACCATGCATGCCATGGGCGAGCATGAATAGAGTGAAGCCAGAGATTGTTGGCATTGAGGTCAAAGCTAAGAGACTGAGTAGATTGCCCACGTGGATGTTTAACTCACAGATGATGCTGACTTGGAGATTAAAAGTTCAAACATTCAAAGATGGAAAGTTAGAGATTAAAAACTGTAAACTAGATATTTAGGTATAAAAAGAATGTTAGAGAAAAGCCAATTGGAATATGCCAGAATGGTACAGTTCGATAAAGTGAGGTTCAAAAATGGGGGGAGGATTGTTTTTATGAGTATAGAAGAAGAATTGTTTAAATGTAGCAATGAAGTCCTAGAGAATGCATCCTGGTTCTGTGATTTATACAAAAAAGAACCTGTGGAGAAAGGAAGTCGTGTCCTCCGAGGTGAGCTAGTTGTTAACTGAGATAAGGAGACTGAGGGAGAATTCCAAAAAGAGCTTGATGATAAAAGAGAGTTTGATGGGATGGAGATCTCATGGATCAAAGGGAACTTGCTTTTTGGTGGGCATATACTGGGAGTCAACATGGACAGCAGGTTATTCTTGGGGTGTTGGAGTAGCCTATGGGAACATGAATGAAGCAGTAAGGCAGTAAAGTAAGACTGTTAACTGGATGGGCCTTCCTTTGTCAGATAGTTTCTGGCTTGGAGATTTTTCTGCTATAAAAGTATAAGATGTAATGTTATGTATAAAATAGTAGTAAAGTTACAAAAGTAAATTAACATATTTTAAAAGTAGATAGTCATTATAACTATCTGCATACAGAACCATTAAGCTCACTACCAAGTTTAGCACTCTGGAAATAATGCTTTAAGA
>PVJC01022197.1:0-27558 GCA_004026665.1 Murina feae | reverse complement strand
CACCATCTTGCTTCCTAACAACCTGGAGCAACACCAGCCCTGGGTTGTCCGCATTGGGGCTGCAAAAGCACATCACACCATTTAGGAAATAAGTCATGGACATGTGGCTGCAGCATAGGCAATAGGCTCACATGTGAACTACACTTATGGGGTGGTCACTTTGTAAGGGATGTGAATGTGGAATCACTATGTCGTGCACCTGAAAGTAATGTATTACTATATGTCAATTAGAGTTAAAAATAAATTTAAAAAAGCACAACAGCGCTAGCTGGTTTGGCTCAGTGGATCGACCATCAGCCTGCAGACTGAAGGGTCCCTGGTTCAATTCCAGTCAAGGTAACATGCCTGGGTTGTGGGATAGATCCCCAGCAGGGGGCATGCAGCAGGCACCCAATCCATGATTCTCTATCATCATTGATGTTTCTTTCTTTCTCTCTCTCCCTCCCTCTCTAAAATCAATAAAAATATATTAAAAAAATTTTTTAAAAGAACAACAAAAGTGCATACAATCCATGGCGGGTGTTGCTCACTGCTTAGTGCATTTGTTTGCCAGGAATACACTCACCACTCTAGTTAAAAATGACACCAACAAACATATTAGGCAGAGTGGTGGGGTCACATGAAAGGGGACTTCACTGCAGCAGTCTCCTGAGCCTCCCTTTGCAGGGCTGGGGTGAGAGAGGTGCAGAAACCAGAGCCGTGACTTCGGTCGATCCAGGAACACAATAGTTGCCGCCATGAACAGCCTCGATGATTTTGTGAGTTTCTCTTTCTTTTTGTGATTACTTCTTTCTTTCTTTGCCTACAATTTTCCACCAAGTTCACAGGGCGGTAGCTAAAATTTCAGCACCACGGACAGAAGCACAAGGAGTTATTCTTTTCGTGGCCACAAGAGGGTAGCAGAGAATCGATTTTCCTTAGGTATTGCCTAATAGCTTCATTTAAGGCAATGGTTCTCAACCTTCTGCCTCTTTCAATACAGTTCCTCGTGGTGTGACCCAGCCATAAGTAGTTGATACTTCAGTACTTTATTATTTGCTACTATTGTGAATCGTGATATAAATATCTGATATGCAGGATGGTATTAGGCGAGCCCTGTGAAAGGGTCCTTCCACCACCAAAGGGTTGCGAACCACAGATTCAGAAGCGCTTCTTGAAGGTTTGTGTAATAAGTATATAGATGCAGAAACATGTCACTTAACCTAGTAAAATGGAAACCAATAACCATTAACCTAGTAGCTAGTATCCAGAAATCTAGTATCTAATAGCCAGTAACCCAGTAACTTGTTACAACTGCCTCAATAACTGCCTCTCCAGAGGTTGCCGGGTCTGGCGAGACTTCACACCCTCGCTGTATGGACTTCCTGCCTCAGTAATGGCAGCCTACAGGGGACTGAATGTGGAACTCATAGTGGACTGCAGGTTACTGGCTACCTCCAAGACAGCGGCCTCCAATGCATTGGCGGCCTGGGTAAAGGCGGCTCCAGGTTGCTGGCTGCCTCAGTAAAGGCCACCTGGCCCATACTGCCTGCCTCCTTAGCTGTACCTGCGGCCTCAGTCATGGCGGCCTCCAGCATACGGAATGCCTCAATAAAGGCGCACTCTCCTGTCTCGCAATACACAAGCATGTTGCTGTATGCACTGGCTGTCTCAATAATGGCAGCATCCAGAGTAGGGAATGCCGCAATCATAGCATACTCAGGTTCCTGGTTGCCTCAAGGATGGCAGCCTCCAACATACTGGATGACTCAGTAAAGGACACCTGGCCCATATGGGCTGCCTCATTCGCGAAGGCTTGTGTGGTACGGGGGGGGGCTCAGTAATGGCGGCCTCCAGGGTACCAAATTACTCAATAATAGTGGACTCTAGGTTACTGGCTGCCTCAAGGTCCTGTTGGACTCAAGAATGGCAGCCTTTAGGTTTCGGACTGACATCATGAACGAACAATGTCAGTGCAACAGCCAAGGCCTCCGTTTGCAGTCCTGGGGCGGAGAGAGGTGCAAAAGCCAGACACATGACTTCAGTCCATCCAGGGATGGAATAATTGCAGCCCTATACAGGCTCCATAAATTTGTGTGTGTGTGTGTGTGTGTGTGTGTTTCTGGGTATAATTTTTCGTCGTGTTCATAAGGCAATTAGCTGGGATTTCAGCACCACGGACAGAAGCACACGGTGTTATTCCTTCAATGGGCACAGGAGAGTAGTAGAGGATCGTTTTTGCACAGGAATTGCCTGACAGCAGCCTTTGAGGTTTGTGTAAAGATGCATAGATGTGTATAGCATAATCAGCCACTTACATGAAGGAAAAATATAAGCATTTATCGTAGAAAACCAAACTATAAGTCTGCTTTATCCTTACATTATGATAAATCGCAAAATAAGGAATCCTTGAAGGGGATGTGGCCAGCTTGAAAATGGCCCTCAGCCCCTCACTCACGCTGGCCAGGAACCCCAGCGGGACCCCACACTGATCTGGGACACCCTTCAGGGCAAACCAGCCAGCCCCCATGCATGCACCAGGCCTTTATCCTACATAATCCTATATAGTAAAAGGGTAATATGCAAATGGACCCTAATAGCAGAACCACTGGGAGTGACTGATCACTATGACACACACTGACCACCAGGGGGGACGCTCAATGCAGGAGTTGCCTCTTGGTGGTCAGTGCACTCCCACAGGGGGAGCTCTACTGAACCACCAGCCAGGCTGCCAGCTGCCGGTACAGCGGTGGTGCTGAGAGCATCTCCTGCCTCTATACGGTGCTAAGGATGACCGAATGCAGCTTAGGCTCGCTCCCCGCTGGCAAGTGGGAATCCCCCGAGGGCTCCTGGGCTGCCAGAGGGATGTCTGACTGTCAGCTTAGGCCCGATTGCCCGGGGAGTGGGCCTAAGCCAGCAGATGGACATCCCCTGAGGGGTCTCAGACTGTGAGAGGGCACAGGCCGAGCTGAGGGATCCCCCTGGGTGCACAAAGTTTTGTGCACTGGGACTCTAGTTATATGATAATACACGAACCTGAAGGCAAAAAACATGACTATAAATAAAGAAAAGCACTTCAGATCAATAACTTCAATTTATCAGGAAGATACAAATTCACAAGCACTTCATAACATGAAATCAAAGTACACAGAACAGAGCTACAAGGGAAACTAGATAATTTTAAAAGCATAATAAATTTATAATCATAATACATTTAACACACCTCTCTCACTCAGAGACAGAGCATACCTCTTTCAGAACCAATAGCCTCCCACATGGACCTCAGTAAGGATGTAAAAACTTCAGCAACCTGAGCAGCAAACTGTTTGTTCAATGTTCAGAGAACCCACTGCACCCAACAACTTTTCCTGCTGAAAGGCACCAAGGTGTTATTCCCAAGTTGCACACGAGGGGGCAGCAGAGGGGCGCACTTCAATTATAGTTTATGTGACCATGCAGTGCTATGAAGCAAGTTCCAACAAACTTCAAAGAACTGACATTATATACAGTATGTTTCTTGCTGTCATTGCAGTTAATCTAGAAATCAGGAGCAGAAGGCACCTAGAAACTCCTAATATTTAAAAGTTATGAAATACACTTCTAAATAACCCTGAAATACATCACAATTCGAGTTAGAAAATAATTTGAACTGGATGATAACAGTACATACCAAAACTTATGATGAAAAATGTGCACTCATCTATGCACATATTAGAAATAAAAGCTGAAAATGTACATGTTTTGCATTCGTATCAGGAACCTAGCCTGTCCGGTGTAGCTCTGTGGTTGAGCATTGACCTGTGAACCAGGAGGTCACAGTTTGATTCCAGGGCACATGCCGGGGTTGTGGGCCATCCCCAGTGGGGGGCCTGCAGGAGGCAGCAGATCCATGATTCTATTTCATCACTGAGCTGGGGTGAGGCTGGTCAGCCCGAGGGGATGGCATCTCTGCTCCCACCTGTGAAAGCCCTGCTGCCTTCTGGGTCCTTGCTTCTGCAGTGGCCCCTCCTGTCACCCCAGAACCTCCAGCAGGTCCACATGTGCCCACTGACCCCTCTAGAATGGCTCTGTCTGGCAGGGTCTGTTCTCCATGCTGGCCAGGGCACCTGCGACAGAACTGCTTGAGTTAAGGGTAGGTTCATGTGCAGTTGTAACAAGAGGAGACTCCAAAAAGGCTGGAAGAGCTGTGTGGAGGCTGTGGCAGGAATCCAGGTGCAGGTGGGCTGCACAGGTATGGCTTCCGGCCTGGGGAGGGAGGGTCGGAGGGCTGCAGCCTTGGTGCCCCACCCCATGTGGGTATGAGCAGAGGCAACAGAAGAGCCCAAGGCCATGCTCAGGTAGGAGCCCAGGTCACAGGCTGAACCTGAGGGGGTAGTGTTGGCAGCCACTCCCAGCCGAGGGCCCGTCGGTGTCCCTGTGCTATCTGAAGAGGACACAAGCAAGGTCCCCAGGACCTGGTGTGGGCCAGGCCTTCTCACAGCCAAGCTGGCATCTTCCTTGGCCCTGGCGTTTCAAAGCCTGGACAGGTGGCCCCGTCCTGCCCATCACAGCAGGATCCTGGTTTCCAGAGGGGAGAGGCAGGGCCGGCACCACCCGTGCAGCTTGGTGATTTCATGACTGGTTTCTTTCTGGATAAGCTTGGGACCGATTATGCTTTCCTGCCAACAAGACAGGTGCCTCGGTCACCCTGAACCAGCTCTCTGTTGTCCGCCCCTCCCCCGGTGCCCACTCAGTTTTACCTGTGTCCTGGCATCTGCAGCCAGCTGGAGGGCGGGGCTCTCACAGTGCGAGGTCTGTGGTCTGGCATGTCCCTGAGGCTTTTCATCCCCCACCCCCACCCCCACCCGCCGGGGCTGGTTCTCACTGTGGCCACAGGATCAGAGGCAGCAAGCAGCCGTGGGCAGCCCAGGGTGGCACTAGCGCCCTGTCCTTTCCTCTGCCTGCAGAGTACCCGGCCTCAGGGACGGAGGGAGGTTCTGCCTGTCAATCGGGCCGCAGAGGTGCACCAAGGGGTTGAGGGGGTGGGGTGCAGTCCCTGGGTCCCTGAGAGCAGCTCTTGGGGGGTAAGGGCTGCCATTCACCAAGAAAGAGCAGCCTGGAGGGGTTCCCGCCTGGGGAGGGATTGGCCAGCAGGTACCAGCGTGCAGGTGATGTGAGAAGGGAGGAGCTGGGCTGGTGCTGGGACTGCGGGCCCCGGGGAGACTGTGAGCCGGGCTGTGCAGGGAGCCAGGAGCCCAGGCTGCAGTGTGGCAAGGACAGAGCTCCCATACTCCCTGGCACCGTGGCTGCAGCAGGTGCCGGGCTCCCAGCGTCTCTGAAGTGAAGCCCTGGCAGCCCAGGCCAGGGCGGCAGGTGGTGGGGGGCTGTGATAGGGGGGCAAGCAGAACATGTATGATTGCTGCACTCATGTCATATAGGTCAGAAGGTTGGCCGCAGAGAGCAGAGTCCCGGGCATCGATGACTCCTACAGCCTGGAGGGTGGGGGACCTCCTCCCATCTGGGAGGGGCACACTGCGTCCCTGGTCTCCCACCGGGAGCCATCAGTGTCATTGTCTGGGAGCTCGCAGTCCTCCTGGAGCAGGAGGGTGCACGTCAGTTTGGATGGATGGGTTTGCAGTCACTGTTCTGCGAGGGGTCATGGGTTACGGTTTAGGGGCCTTTTCAATGTGAGAAATTTCAGGAACCTCTCCTCCCCGTGCTGCCTCCTGGCTCTCCCTTCACTGCCCTCCATGTCTGCTGTGGGGCTCAGGTGTGAATGCCCGAGCGGTGTCTGTAGCCTCCGTTAGCCGGTCAGCTCATCCCCACAGGTGTCCTGGGCCCTGGCAACGGGCAGTAGGACCAGCCAGGCGGCGAGAGCCCAGTGCCAGTCCCTTGCACCCACCCGTCAGCACGGAGCATGGGCAGTACCAGCCGGGGTCCCCAGAGCCACGCCGTTCCCCTTGAAATGATAACTGGAGATCAGCGCCATCCTTCAGAATTAACCTCTCCCGGTGAACATCATTCAGCCTGTAATTCCATTAGGAGCCATCGGAAACTCCATTTGCTTTTATTAGTTTAAAAGCTGCTTCCAGGGCTGTGTGCAGAGCGGGCTGGAGGACAGAGGGGCTCACCAGGCAGGAGGAGGAGAACCCACCCCAGGGTCACAGCCGCCGTGACCTTGGTCCTGGCTCACAGACCAGCCTCCCCCATCGGACGCTGCTGGCCTTGCGGCGACCTTGGAGGCTGCTTTCTGTTTTATTGAAACTCCATGTGCCTACGTAGGCGCAATGGATGCGATTCATGTTACTTAGTGTCCTGACACCGATTACAACATGGGCAAACCTTGAGGGCATACTGAGTGAGATAAGCCAGGCTCATGCAAGTCCACTTATGGGAAGAATGTAAAGCATCGAGACAGAAAGTAGGCGGGTGGGCGCCAGGGACTGGGGAGGGGGTGGGGAGTCAGCGTAGTGGGAGCAGAGCTTCCGGTTTCCAGATGAATAGCTTGGAGGTGTATGGGGATGGCAGCAAGCATGGGGAGGGCACTGAATACCAAACTGTGTCCTTAAAAATGGCACATTTTAGTGTGGCCGGTGTGGCTCAGTGTTGAGTATTGAGCTATGAACCAAGAGGTCAAGATTCAATTCCAGTCAGGGCACATGCCCGGGTTATGGGCTGGATCCCCCATGTGGGGCGTGCAGGAGGCAGCCAATCAATGATTCTTTCTCATCATTGGTGTTTCCATCTCTCTCTCCCTCCCTCCCTCTCTGAAATCAATAAACAAAACCAAATGAACAAACAGAAAACAATGGTCCATTTTCTATTCTGTGCATTGTACCACCATTGCAAAAAGAATAATAACTTTAAAATCCCTCTGCCTTAGTCTGCTTCACTCTGGCATTGACCTTTGACCCTGGTAGACTTGGGTGCTCACTAGCGAAGATGCTGGCTCGGCACTGGATGTCAGGTCAGGCCGAGGTGCGTGCAGGGACGCAGGCTTGGGAGTGTCCTTGCCCCTTTTCCTCCTGTGGACAGGACGGCTCCACCAGCTCCTGCCGATTCAGAGGCTGGGGGGTGGAGTCAGTCACAGGGAAGGGCTCTGAGCAGGGACCGGCATCCCATGATGCTTCTAGTCTAAGTCCCCAAGGACCAAGACGAAGACACCATAACCGGGGTGACTGTGTGTCCCAGCTGGTCTGGCTCATCCCGGTCCCGCCTGCCTGGTTACCAACGGGACCCCGCTGTCCTCCGAAGCGTGTCCTGTGTGGGAGACTGTGTGGCTGTCCTACATGGGAGATGCTCATGTGCCGCAGACGCCCGGCTGAGCACGCACCACGGAGGCAGGTGGTCTGGCCGGCACTCTGGCCACCTGTCTTCCTGACCTTGGCAGGCGACACTGCAGAAACCTGTTGAGAACCTGGCACCACAGGGTTCTTAAACTGTCCTTTCGTGTGAAAACGGCTGGGCCGGACACTTACCCACATCCCTGAGGGCCAGGAGGTTTTACGAAGCCAGTTTGAAAGGCTGTTTGTCGCGGGTCTTGCCACTCAACGGGTATTGAGATTTATCTCAAACGCTGCTCTCATTTCCCACCAAGGATAATTGCGAGGGATAATTTCTGGTGTGCTGAGGTCCCCTTTTCTGTCCCTTGACTTTGAAAATGCGAAGGTTTTATAAATTGTGCAATAAAAGGCTGATTCGCTATCAGACGAAAAGGCTCTTTCTAACGGTGCCTGTGAATCTCGCGGGCTCTTCCTTAGAGGGGCTGGTGTTCTGGGAAGATGCGTCACAGTTGGCAATTAAGCTGCATCCTCATATACTCCAGGCCGAGACACTTTTCCTCTGTCGACAGCCAAGGGCAAGGCTGCACCAGGACACAGTTCAAGTCTGCACACAGACCCTGCCTCTCGGGCCCGGACAGCCTGGATTTGGTTGTGGGGCCATTTCAGGGCAACCAGCGAGGCGTCTCACATGCACCATGCCTCGCAGCAAAGTGGAGTGGTCACCGAGTCTGTGTTGCAGGTGGATATGGGCTCTGAGGGGTAAGGCCAGGTGCAGACACGTGACGGGGATTTGAACCCAGGGGTGTTGGTCTGAGCCCAAATCCCAACCATTTCTCTTCATCTACCAGCTGGGTGGACGCGAGTGGGTAGGAGGAGGAGTAAGCAGGCAAAGTGTCCTCATGTGTTTGTAAACATGTTTGTGCTATTTTCCCAGGATCCAGCCCAGAGCCTGGACACCCGCCCGGGCCTGCCGAGGGCTACTTCAGCCTGAGCCTGTGCAGGTGACTCTTGAGAACGAGAGGCTGTCGCATCCAGAGCAGCTGCCTGCTCCTTCAAAGGGGACTCACTCTGTGCCCCGGGTCCCCTGTCGGTCAGCGGAGGGGCTAGGCCTCACCCTGCGCCTTCTCCATCGGGGACCCTTCAGCACCATGGACAGAGGAGAGGGACCCCGGGCAGGAAGGGGGCACAGGAGAGTGGCTAGAAAAGGACAGGGGTGTTGGTTAATCTCTTGCTGCCCCCACCCGCCCTCCCCTCAGGATTAATCCACCTGTTCCATAGGGGCTGAGTGGAAGGGGGTATGAGAGACATCTGCAATACTGATAGCAATAAAAGAATCTATATTAAAAAATAAGAAAGACAGGGACAAAGGCAATTTAAAACCTTCATCCCTGCCTCATCAGGTTGCTCACTGGAGACATTTGGTTTCAAAGCGGAGAACGAGGAACCAGGAAAACTTTTAAGTGGGAAACACTTAAGTAACAGTTTATTGGCCTAGTTGAAGAGGGAGTTATGGGAATTCACTTTCCACGGGAACGGGCTCTTTAATCAGACACTGATGAATAGGCCCGCTTGAGCCTCAGAACTCGAAGGGCTGTATTTTCCTCTTGCTGCTGCCATGGAGAGCCGCGTTAGCTCATTTGGTTTTTATCATCATTTTTATCCCGTTAATTAGCTTCGTCAGCCAGATGCGGCATTTATAAAAGGCACCGGGATGCTCCGTGAAGGAACCGCGGTCACCTGAGCGGGTGTCCTGCAAGGAGCTGGTGTGGAGATGTTGTGGGGAAGGGGCTGCAAACAGCTCCCCGAGCTCGTCCCTGTCAGCAGGGTCCTGGGGCGAGACCAGCATCTCCAGGCAACCCACACAATGAATGTGACTGTTCTAAATGGAATGCATTTTAGAAAGTTCTAGAATGTGAGTTTCTTGAGTGTTTTCTGTCGCTGGGCCCCATGCCAATTTCATGAGTGAAGGTGAATGAGACCCTGTCCCCTCGGCCCTCAAGGCCCAGGTGGGACCAGGGAAGAGGCGGTGCAGCCAGGGCCCCGTGAAGGAGTGGGCAGCTGCTCTGGATGTGACAGCCTCTCGTTCTCAAGAGTCACCTGCACAGGCTCAGGTTGAAGTAGCCCTCGGCAGGCCCGGACGGGTGTCCAGGCTCTGGGATGGATCCTGGATGCTCCACCTGGCCCAGCACTGTTGCTGTGTGGCCCTGGGCACATTGGTTGGTCTCTCTGTGCTTCTGCCCTCCCACCTCTTGGAGGAGGTGGTGAGGGAGCCTGGCCTTGAGGCTCAGTGAGTGCGGGCTCAATGCTCCGGGCTCAGGTCTGCAGACGCAAGTGCTTGCGTGGGCTGTGAGGACTGTTATTCAGCTGCATACGGCCTTGGGGAGTATGTTCTCCCTCTTCTTATAAATTACAAAAGCCGTGCATGCTCACTGCAGACTTCAAACAATGAAGAAGCATTTTGTTAGAAAGCAAATCAAAGACACGCCCATGCTTTGCCTTGCGCCTTCTCGTCTCCTGCCCTGGGGCTCCACCAGGCGTGGGCAGGCGGCGCCCAGGCCACTCTCCCCCATGCTGACAAATAGGGACGCGCGCACACTGTCTTCCCTTTGTTTATTTACATCATTGAGATCACTCAGTGCTCATTGTCCCCCCAACCTCCTCCCCAGCAGCACGTCTTGGGCACGTCTGTGTCTTTAGAAGCAGAGTCGGCACTGACAGATTCTGTCTTTCCCGTGGCATCGTCTACCTCAGTGGATTTGACCAACCCCTTACTCGTGGGTATTAGGTGTCTACCCATGCCCAAGTCTCAGAAGGAGAGTTACAACGGACATCCCTGTAAATTCATCTTTTGTTTGGAGGGAGGTTTGGGTCCCATGGGGGGAGAGGGGGACCAGTACACCCAGTGTTTGCCGAGTGGTCCGAGACCTGGTCGGTGTGTCGGCACCCAGCCTCTGGGATGGTCCCGCCAGGCAGGCCACTTGCCGGGTGCCCTGGAGGCTCCGTTGGACTGCGTGTGGGTACATCACTGTCTGCACATGAAAACATCAAGGCAGTGAAACGAGAGGCCTAAATACACCGGTCAGTGGCAAAAAGCAATGGTGAGAATTACATCCAGAAACTATCTTAAGGGAATTCAATGTTAACTAGCAAATGGGGTGTGTCCGGCAAAGGCTTTCTAGGCTGGTGAAAGCTTTCAGAGTCATGCTTTGGGCAGAGCAGGGGTGTTGAGCCTGAGCAGACGGCGGGCCACCGTCAGCGCCCTCCTACAGGAAGGACACTTCTTCCACTGGGAGAGGAACGGGGCGTTTTCTAGGTGGCTTCAGAGGGCGGAGATTAGACAAATAAATGCAACTTGGCGGAGGCTGATTTAGACTCCGAGTGTGGAAGGTCCTTGTAACACGCAGATGTGTCTACTGAAGGGCTGGGCTGGACTCCCAAGCCCAGGCAGGGGTAGGTCCAGGAGTAACCCTCTCTTTTCTGCTCTTGACACAAGTGTGTGATCCGCAAACTGTTAAGAAAACAAGTAAATAAAAGCAAGAGGAAACACGCAAGCCCCGGGGGCAGAGAGAGGCCAGTGACTGAGCAGAGGTGGGACCAGCGGGTTCACAGGACACACAGCCGACCCCACATGCTCATGGGAAGGCCCGCTTTCCCCCACAGGCCTGGCGAGCCCAGGCAGAGGCACTGCCGCACGAGGGAAGAGGGACAATGTCTGCGGGGAGAAGTTGCAAAGAAAAATGATAAATCACAGGCAGAAGCTCACAGCCGAGGAAATGGGAAGAATCACACATTCTGGAGACAGGTTGAGGACGGCAGCATTTCGAATTCCTAAGGAGGCGGAGGAGGGCATGGGGTTCTTGAAGTGGGAACAGGAGGGCATTCAGCCAGGACAAGGGCAGTTGTGGGGACCCGGATTCAGAGAGGCAGACTCTGGTGCCTGCAGGGTATGTGCTGTGGGGCTCTGGGAGAGAACTTGTAAGGCCCTGAGGGTGGGACTGGGCAGCGGGAGGAGCTGACCGCTGACGCAGCTGCAACAGAGGAGCCCAGAGGGGGCGCTCAGACTCAGATGGCCCTCAGAATTGTCCCTAGAGAGGCAGGGGGCCTGGGGGCCCCTGGGCAGGCACCTGTCCTCAGCCAGGCTTGGGCGCAGGGCCTGTTTCCAGCTGTGGTTGGCACGATGACTCTCCTCCTCACTTTGTGGACACATTAGTGGCCTCAGGTGGGTGACCAGGGCCCGGGCATCTCCTGTGTTCTTTGGGTCGTCCTGCGCTTTTCCTGGTCCAGACATGGTTATCGGATCTGTGCTTCTGCAAATATCATTTCTCTCGTGTTACCTAATGCAATGCAATGGCTGCCAGCTACACAGTCCTTTGGAACAGTCATTCCAGCTACTGGGGAATCTTTCTAGCTGAAAAGCCATGCATAGTAATGCTCACATACGTTTCATCATTGCGTTTATTTGAAATCATTCACCTTTTTTTTTTTTAAAGTAGAAATTTGTTGCTGTGAAAAGACCCACAAGCCCCAGAGCTGAAGGCCCCAGGGATCCTGGGGAGTTGGTGTGTCCCCCACAGAGGACTGCTCAGGTCCTGGCGCCTGGCCCGTCACCTGATGCTGAACTGGGGGCTGGGCTGTGGCCTTGCAGGCAAGAGAGCCCGGGGGAACAGGGCCACAGCACGGCTGGGGTATCTTTGCTGGTGGGGAGGCCGCTCCCGCAGGAAGCTGGGTTCTGGGTCTGGTGCAGCATCTGGAGGTAACAGCAGCCCCATGTTATAGCACTAACAGCCCGTGTTTGGACAGACAGCCTCGGGGTCCCCAAAGCTCCCCCATCATCACATCCTCTCCTGGCTGTCTTCCATGTGCCCTTGTTCTGTAGGTGTTTGGCAAAGTTGACTTCCTTCTAGGTGTGGCCGCATACCGCTGGGGTGTGCGCCTCGGGGTAGTGCCTCTGGAGGGCCTGTTAGCATCAGGCACCAGGAAGCACGCGCCTGCACTGGAACACGCTATTCCTCAGCTAGGAACGTGTGACACGCGTGCTCATGACTCAGCCAGAGGACACACATCTCAGCTGTGTTTGTAACATTAGAAACATGCAAAGGGCCTACATGGTGCCCATGCGAATTAGTTCAAGTGCAACATGGCTGAGCTGTGTAGTGAGTGTTACAGTCGGTAGAACTAATATTCAAGAAGAGTTACCATCTGAGAAGGATTGCAATAGATAATGTTTAAAAGGCACCAAAAGAGGAGACACAACAAGTCTCATGTCTTGGTTCAGGATGAGAAGTAAAAATACTATTCCTTGGTGCTGTGCCTGTAGGTACGTGTGTTTACCTGTGCGCTTGCCTCGACTGTGTGTGTGCGTGCCTCTTGTCAGGGAGGAAAGTGCCCCTGCGCCCTGTTGGAGCCTCCACTGGACCTAGGGGTTAAGTTCATCTCGGGGCCTGGGGTGCCCGGGTTCTGAGGTGCTCTGTGAACAATGACCTGCCACTCTGGAGGCCTGGCAGGCACTCCCGGCCCCCCAGTAGCTCGGGACAGGAGGAGGGGGGGCAGCAGGCGGTCAGCCATGTGGGTTCCATTCCTTTGGCTCAAAAAGCAGTGATTCAGTATTTCTCGTGAGTCTGCACTGGGCTGCCTCTGTCTCCTGGAGCCACTCCCTGGCTGCATTTACCAGGTGGGCTACCTGCAGGTTAGGCTGGTCTCAGGTGACCCGGCAACCTGCCTCCCATATCTGGGGCCTCGGATGAAGTGGCTGGGACAGGTGCGCACCATCCTGTGTTCCACACTGCTCTCCAAGCACTCAGGGGGCGGGAGAGTCGACCTGGAAAGGAGAGGGCTGCAGGGCCCTCTACACACGGAGTCTGCGCACCTGGAGGAGGTGGAGGGAAGCTGAACAGACGAGAGGGTTCTCATTAGCGTGAGTGTGTGCACGTGTGTGGGGGGTGTGCACGTGGGGGGCGGTGTGTGAGATCACGTGTGAGCCTGCGTGTCTGTGCACACTCCTACATTCCTGGCTCTGGTTCCCAGCTCTAAGAGCACACTTTTGGTCTGGGAGCAGGCAGTGCCTCCCCGTCTCGGGTCTCCATGCTCCACAGGGAATGGACCAGTGGCCAGGGGCACAGCAGCAGGCGCTGTGTCTTTAAAGGCTCCCTGGCCACAGGTGGCCGCTGTGAAGACACGCCTCGCACTGCACCTGCTGGCTGTGTGCGGCTGGACGTTGGGATCTTCGGCTCCACGGGACCCCTGTGATCAACGGCGGGCCGCTCGTGGCCCAGGGAGCTGTGCTGGGCACTAGCTAAGCCCAGGAGGTCAGTCCTTGTAGAAACTGCTGTGTACAGACGAGGACACTGGAGCTACTTGCTGGGGGCCACACAGCTGGGACGAGGCGAGTCTGTTCTGGCCAGCGGGCTTCAGACGCCACATAAAGCTGGCTGCTTGAGACACAGCTCCTAGGTCACTTTGGGCCTCTTGCTGGTTTAGGTCCTCAAAGACTGTGCTTGGACAGGAAGGGTGCACCAAGGCCTGGGGTGGAGGGACACAGAATAAACGCACAAGGGTAGCCCAAGCTGAGGGGACAGGTGTCCATCACAAAGGCTCCTGGCTGCCGGCCTCACCCGCCTGGGGCCCTCGGGGACGTGGGCACCTGTGAGACGCTGAGTTTCTGCCCCTGTTGTTAGTAAAAAGCTGACAGTGTGAATGGGGCAGTGCTTTCCACTGTGGTTGGGACTGTGGGCATCAGGGGCTCAGAGAGAAGGTTTGTGGGTTTCTGATCACCAGCTGGTGGAGTGGGGGTGGGAGTGGGGGTGGGGGAGTGGCTGGGCAGGCAGCTGCAGGGCTGGGGTTTAGGTGCATGTCCTGTGGCAGCCTGACTGGGTGGTGGCCGTCCCTCTCCTCTGCAGGGAAGTTCCTGCCGCAAATCTCTATCTTCCAGCAGAGCTGGGCGCCTGACAGTGGGAGCCGGGGAGACATTCATTCAGGGCTTTGGAGGTGTCTGTGCCCCACACTTCCTGCAGAATCCCAGGCTGTTATGAACTCACTGTCACAGGCGTGTCTTTTCCATAATGTGATGCTTTCGGCGGCGCTGGCTCGGCTGCCAGCTCCCTCCACCCCGCCCGGGCACCGAGCACACGGCCGCGCTGCCTGCCGGTCCAGCGGCCACCAGCCGGACAACCGACTTCACTGTTAACAAGACGCGCGTCCAGGTGAAACACGGCCTGCTGGCTGGTGACCACAGCGGAAGCCACGTGCGTGGCCGCTGCAGAGGGGCGGTTCCGCTTAAGCTTCATTTCCTGCGTCAGCACAGATGCGAACACGGGGAGGAAGGCAATGAGCCGGCCGGTCGTGTGGAGCTCAGGCCTTCACCCCAAAGCTCTCCTGGTTCACAGAATGGCCCGGCGTCTCAGCTAAACAGGGACAAGAAGTCCAAGCACCGCCCCGCACGGTGTGCCAAGTCATTGGCGCCCGAGGTGCTCGCTGTTCAGCAGCCTTATTTCAGGATGCACAGGGTGGGGTGTGTGTGTGTGTGTGTGTGTGTGTGTGTGTGACATCCAAGAGTGTTGACTACACAAACAGCAGTCTCATAGGATTTAATCGAGCAGGTCTATGGGACTGTGAATATTTTATATTCCATCTCAGAAACAATTTGTTTCCTCCGACCATAAAGAGAACCTATTGGCAGAATTTGAAAAGCGAGTAAAGGTTGAAGGAGGCCTTGAAGGTCCCCTGAGACCTGGGCGCCTGCGGTGTGTGTTTTGTCCTCGTCTTATTTCCCCACGTGTGTGTTTTGTCCTCGTCTGTTATCTGACGTCACAGTGGACTCCACGCTGACCACAGCGCTCACGTCCCTGGCACGTGGGGAGGGGGGGTGTGGGTGCTCCCCCCCAGGCGGAGGCCTCCCTGAGCCCTGCCACTCTCCACATCAAAAGGAAACCATTCTTGTCAAAGTCCCCTACATTTTGGGGGTGATTGTTCTGCAGCAACAGGTAATGAGAGCTTCAGCGTCCAGGTGTGGAACAAGAGGTATCCTGTGGTGCTTTGGCGCTGAGTCAGGCTGCGCCTGGGGGAGTGGGCTGCACTGGGTGGCGTGCGGCTCTTCCTCCTCACATTCCTGTCAGTTTAGGAGCCAGCACTCACCCAGGCTCAGAGATGGCGGATTTGTGAAACGTGGCACTCATTAATCAAATCTAATGGCCCCTGATGTTTTTATGGAGTTTCAGAATTCACTTTTGCTAATTGTCTGCTTTTCAATTTGAGATTCTCCCATGGAAGTTAGTCAAACGATCTCACTCTGTACGGTTGAGATGAGACTCCGCATCGATTTCCAAGTGTAATTTAAGGGGGGAAAAAGCATGTGGAGGAAGCTTGATTCAGGAGCCTTTTCTAGCCGTGGTTCCCACACAACAGAGCTAATTACAGGGGCGTTGGCTCTGCACAGAGCCCCTCAGCCTCGGGCTGGGCCGGTCACTCTCACCTGCACCGTGAGCCTTGCACTGCCTCTGAGGGCACAGGAAACACCCTCAGTACTTGGCCGAATGGCTCTTCCTGTGATTAGATCAGGAAACTCAAGTACAGTTACTCTTTATTGGCTTAACTAACATTATGGAAGTGCGGTTTGGTGTAAACCCTTTCCCAGTGAACGCCAGCGATTGTTCTGGGGGATTCGACCTTCTGCTCTCAGGCAAATGGCTGTGTTTCCTGTTCCCCGCTCCTCGTTTCTCAGACCCAGACGGGGAGGCAGCGAGGTGGCGGGGCTGAGGGCATCCCTTTAAAGGCTGGTGCCGAGTTCCTGTCTGTCGGCTGCTAGGAAGCTTGTTTCATTCTCTCTGCTCTGATAGAAACCTCCAGAGCAAATCCCCATTGGCTGTTTCTGTTGTTGCAGGCTGAGACGATATCGGGGCCTTGGGCTGACTCTGGGGGTCAGGGATGGGGGGTGGGGGGAGTGGCAGGGGATGGAGGGGGAGTGCAGAGGTGGAGAGAATGCCCCTCCCCAGCCATAGCTCCTCTGTCACAGGCACTGAGCTGCCCACAAGGAGATTCATCCTTGGGTTTTGGCCAGTGCCTTCCCCAGAACCCTTTGAGAGATACAGATTCTCGGAAGAGTAGGGCCTGGAATGGAGAGGTAAGAAGCAGGGTGGGGCTCAGAGCATGGGCTAGGGTCCGGGGGGAGGGTGGCAGACTTGCCAGGGCACAGACGCCCATGGCCAGCTGAGCCTGCCTCACCCTAGGTGTTGGGGGCACATCTGGCTGGGGAGGGTCCCATGATTCTCTGTTCTGATCCAAACCTAGAACCTCCCCACCCCAATCTCCCTGAAACCCCAGATTATCTACTTCCAGGGTCAACTTTGGGGATGTGCACTGGGCACGCCCTCTCCTGCCTGGCTGGATGCCTTTCGCTGGAAGGCAGACCTTCCCAGGTTCTAGGGGACAAGGAGCCTCAGTGGCCAAGGCTGGGGGGCGCTTTCCACCGTGAGCAAGTAAAACATCAGTGAAGGTCGGGGCCACGGGACCCACAGCCTGAACCCTGCCCCCTTCCACGCCCACCAGAGCCAGGATTGCAGACATTGGCGAGCTATGGGGCTGCACCCCTTAGACCCCTCAACTGGAAAGGGGAGGACAGGGCTCTGTCTGCACTCTGGGGTGCAGACCTGCTGACCCTTTGGTTTTGCTGTGACGTAATAACGTTGTGATATGGAGCCATCTCTTCAAC
This sequence comes from Murina feae, assembly GCA_004026665.1. NCBI lineage: Eukaryota > Metazoa > Chordata > Mammalia > Chiroptera > Vespertilionidae > Murina > Murina feae. The sequence continues at coordinate 10,614 of PVJC01022197.1, read as the reverse complement.
ACCTTGCACCTCAGGCGTCTGATTTGTTTGAAGGGTCCCACGTCGGATGGTTGGTCAGGGTTAAGCGAGCTCACCGAGTGGCGTAGTGCTCATGTGTCCGCTACTGAGCTGGGAGAGCGCTGGAAGCTGTCCCCCCAGTTTTACAGATGGGGCTCTGAGGGCCTGGCTTTAAAGCACATGCAACTTAAAGTAGAAACAAATGGAATGAAAACGGACTAAACCCTGCATTGCCATGAGCCCCAGCATCACGAGCCATATCCTCCTGCTGCTCTCCCAGCATCTGCCGTGGGAATGCGTCTGGCCCTGGTGGGGCAGGGGCAGGGCTGGGCTTCCCTGCCCGCGAGCCAGCGTATCTTGGGGCCTCACCAATATACGATCGCTATAAATTAGTTTTTCTACATAAACTACTTTTTAACCTTTTTCATTGATCTATTCCACTTTTGAAATGTCAGCGGATCTTCTCTTGCTTGGCAAGTGTACGGTTTTCCTAGCAGCTCAAAACCATGTTTTCCTCCATCATTTGTAGCACATTTCTCATGTCGGGGCCGCAGCCTCTTCCCTAGCTGGATGCCTCTGCAACACAAACAGAAGAGCTTTTAAAATTAACAGGGCATCAGAGACTGGGTTTGATGTGGAATTTCTCCAGGAGCAAGTCTGTGCATATAAATGCACAGCCCCATTCGGTCTGGCAAGCGTCTTTTAAACAGCTCTGTGTGGCAGGCAAGGTGTGCGTGTGTGCGTGTGTGTGTTTGTTCCCAGTATTTGGTGTTTGCTGCAAGTTGGCAGTTAGATCTAAAGGCTGAATCAGATGCAGGGTTGTGGGTATTTTGGGGGTTGAGGGCAACAGGCAAGTGTGTGCCCTTCCATCAAGAGACAATGCGGTCAGATCCTCTCTCTTTTTATGATATTAATAGAAGTCTGTTGCACGGATTCGTGCACTGGCGGGGTCCCTCGGCCTGGCCTGTGTCCTCTCGCAATCCAGGATCCCTCGGGGGATGTCACACTGCCAGTTTCAGCCCGATCCCTGAGACCAGGCCGAGGGACCCCACTGGTGCACGAATCCATACAACAGACCTCAGGTATGCATATAAGATCTTTGGTTAATCTCTTCCCACCCTCCCCTCTCCCCCCTTCCTCTGAGATTCATCAGTCTGTTTCATGTTTCCATGCCTGTGTATTGAGCGTCTGCCCCCTGGTGGTCAGTGCGCATCATAGCTACCAGTTGAACTGTCAGATGGTCGCTTAGGCTTTTATATATATAGATAAGCCATCAATGATCATTGCCCCAATTTATTCACTTATTAGGGATCGATTGCAAACTGGTGATATTGCAATTTTTCCTTTATTGTATGTACTACTTCCACAAACAAACACTCTCATTAATTATTTAGTCATCATAAGAGATGGTTCATACAGGGAAGGCAGGTCACATGCTTCATTTATTTCCTTTTTTACCAGCTTGCAACATAATGACTTGGTTTTCTAGCGCTCCAAAAGGTTCCAGTGAATTGAACAGCATTATGATTATGAACTCACGGCTTTGAACAGTGTGATGTATTTAAGCTGCTGCGGTTGTTATCTTATTGATTCTAAAATTGTTCCATCGCTGGCCTGTGGGAGCATCTTCACGTGGATTCTGAATACTTTTGATGTGACCCCAATCTTTGTGAGTGCCTTGCTTTCTCCTAAGACAGACGGTTCCAGGCACAGCTTGTATATATTTTCTGCTTCACTGAATCAGATTCTCTTCTAAGAAGTGTTGCTGCATTTGAGTGGAATGAAGTATTATTGGAAATAAACTGGTAGGAGTGCTGACTGTGACTGGGCTGGTTTTTGCTGTTAGGCGTTTTCAGTGGTCAGGCTAGGAAACACACAAATGATCTATAATAATGAAAGCATACTATGCTAATTAGATGGGACCGCCAAACAACCTTCTGGACGTCCTCCCGGATGACCTTCTGGATGAAGCTGGGGCTGCGAGGGACGAGGCAAACCACTGCAGCTGTGAGGGCTGAGCCCCTTGCACAAATTTCATGCATCGGGCCTCTAGCTTTAGCAATAAGGAAGTTATAAATCCATACTAGCAGTTTCAATTAAAATGAAAGATGACAGGATTTTTACTTACCCTCCATCTTATCTCTGTATCTCTGTCTCCCAAGCTGAAGATTCCATTCCCCAGTCACACTGCCATAATTGCTGAGTCGCTTCATCTCTCAACACATATGTACAACAGCCTCAGGATAATGCTACCACAGTCGCTCTTGCCTGCAGCACGGCTGCCATGGCTCACAGTATGGTCCCTGCAATCAGCTTAGGAGTTTCGTGCAGTTCTTTTTGTCCATAGACGGGTGCCACCAGGGATGTGCAGTATCGTCCTGTGATTTCAAATGGAAATAATTCCTCCCTAAGAGGCTATGCCATTAACTCAAAGCACAGCCGTGTTCATATGGTTCGATTTCTTTTGGGTCTCGGTAGTTGGTTTTAATTTAGTTTCACTTTATAAAAATATAAAATATTTACCTGTTTCCAAAGGCGGGTCCATGAAACAAGGTATATTCATGAAAATCAGCCTTCTCTCTTGCAGTCTCCATGCTGTTCTGTCTCCCTCCAAACAAAATCATCAAAAATTCTTTTAATTTATTAACCCAGCACATGTAAATAAATTTAATTTATTATTTGCATTACGTTTACATGTTTATGTATACTTACTTAGGTACATACTTAGAAAATATTTTCACCCTTCTTAAAAGTAGGTGCCATATGTGTTTTTGCCCACCTTGCCTTTTTTTCCTCAACTTAATAGTATCCTGGAATTCATTCCACATAAAGTATATAGAGAAATTCTTTTCTGTTTTACAGCCGTGTGGTACATTCTGTGAATGTCCCCACTATTGAACATTTGAATTAATTCTAGTCTTTTTCTATTACTGATTATACTTCACTAAACAGCTTGGTGCATATGTCTAATATTTGCCAGGATAGATTTCTACAGATGAAATTGTTGGATCAAAGAGTAATTGCACCTGTCATGTTGCTCGATGCTGCCATGTTTCCATACCTTCTGAAATAGTTCCATAATAGCGGGGTAATTTACAAACCCTGTCATTTCTTTTGCGCTTACTAACTGTGGACTTCCAGCAAAGACAAGCCTGCCCTCATTAACTATTTCACTCACCGGAAATACAGTTTCTACAGAAAGGCAGATGCTTCATTTCCCCCCTTTATTTTCCAAAATCCATACCAGTGAGTTGGTTCCCTAGTAATCTTCAGAGGTGGTGGTTGTGAATAAATATGAATAAATGTGTACATGTATTGATTGATTTCAGAGAGGAAAGGAGAGGGAGGTAGAAACATCAATGATGAGAGAGAATCGGATTGGCTGCCTCCTCCACGCCTCACCCTGGGGATCGAGCCTGCAACCCGGGCATTTGCTCTGACTGGGAATCGAATTTGGGTTTACAGAAAAGTTGCCAGGATTGTGCCGAGGGTGTTGACTCTTCACACAGTTCCTGGTGCTCAGAGCCTTCATCACCAATCCCGTTCCTAGCCCACCGGGGCGGGTGTGTAGCTCGGTGCAGCTCGGAGAGGGTGGCGACCTCATCGGTAAGATAGAGACGGTGGCAATTCAGAAAGCAAGTGGCTCCTTATTGGAGCACATCCCCAGGGACCCCCTCGTCGTCCCTCGAGTCCTCACCGAGCCGCTGCCCTTCTTAAGGGACTGTTGCTGCAGAAAGAGGACCCGTTGTCGCCCGACGTGGGTGCCTTCGCTCGGTCTGAGTCCATGCGTCTCAAGTGGGCACCCCGACCCACAGAGTGGACTTGTATTAAAAAATATATTTCTATTGACTTCAGAGAGGAAGGGAGAGGGAGAGAGATAGAGACCTCCATGATGAGAGAGGATCATGGATTGGCTGCCTTCGGCACGCCCCCCACTGGGGGTCAAGCCGGCAACCCTGGGCCTGTGTCCTGGCCAGGAATCGAACCGTGACCTCCTGGTTCCTAGGTCGATGCTCCATCCCTGAACCACCAGGGCTGGGCAGGACGTTCTTATTAAAGCTCAGGGATCAGCGTTGCCTGATATCGTCTCGTCGGTATCCCGCTCTCTTGAGACAAGGGAGCGATTTATTTTCATTTCGAACAAACGGGCTTCTCGGACGGCCCTGCGCGCCGGGGGCGGCAGTGTCTCTGTCTGCTTTTAGGCGCTCCGAGGCGAGGGCCTCGTGGTTGTGCTGGAAGATGGAACGTGGTTCTTATTTCTTTTACTCACGTGGACCTGGAGGCTCAAGCATTTGCCAAGAGAGAACGAGCAACTCTGGGCACGAAGCAGTTTTGTGCTGAAATGTTCCTGTTGGTGGAAATACCATTTGCTCTTTGGACGTTCTCAGGCTCCCCTCCACCAGGAGGATGTCCGGCTAAGTGTGGACTCGGGCAGTCACCAACAGACCGCCTCTCCTGGGTCCCGTTGGCTCACGCGTGTGCCGCTGCAGAAGGGGTCTCGGCTGTCAGTGTGCAAGGCCGTGGGCGGTTTCTTTGAAGGATGTTTGTTTGTTCCCCGTCTAAGTCCTGCAAGAACAGGGATCACACATGTTTTCACTCAGGACGCGGAGCCCGGGGTCCCCGTAGTGCCCGGCCACGGGGAAGCTGAAGAGCTTTTGTGGTAAATAACAAAGCTGGTGCCAGCTCCATAGCCCTGAGAGCACTCCTGGGGCTGGCTATTCGCTGGCTGCACAAAAGCTTCAGGACTCATTGCCACGCTAGGCCCAGCCATCCCACCGCAAACCTCTGCTCCATGCAGGTGAGTGCCAGAGAAACACAGTTGCAACAGGTGCCGTCAGACGCCAAGGAAATTATGTGGAAAAATAGTGTCGTTTTAATTCTCCCGAAGGTTTGTTTTCTTCCGTCATGGGCTTTCCTCCCCTCATTAAAAAACAGAACAAAGCAGGGGACCTACCAAACGTAGCGATGCAGAAATTGCTTGTTCAGATGCCACGAGCCACAAAATGCATTGTTGCAATCTGCAGTTATATAATAAGCAGGCGTGGAACTATGTAACAATTCCCAGTATGAAAGAATCATAAAATCCAATATTCCTTTTTCTGCGGCGCAGCCTATATTTTTTAATAAACTGTCACTTATTCTGCTCTCTGCAAACACCAAGTTGCCTTTGCAGCCTGAATTGTGTGCTCTGTCTCATCGCAAACATAACAGGCAAGTACAGCGCCTCATCCTTCCTCGGTGCAGTGCCCAGGGATTTGCAAGGGTAAACACATTCCCTTTTAAATCATCCCGCCCCCTCCCTCCCCCCCCCCCCGCCCCCTTTAGGAGCTGTCCAAGTGCTGGCTGCTTCCGGGGAATGGGCAGGGATGGCCGAACAAGCGGTGTGGATTCCAGAGACCCCCCTCCTGGTGGTCCGGACTGGGTTCCATGGTCCAGGACTCCTGGTGCCACCGCCCAGTCCCCTTCTCCAGCATCATCAGCTCCAGGATGCCCAGCACAGCCCAGGGGAACCACCTTCCAATTTTGCATTTTCTAGGCATCAATTTAGAAAGACAGTGAAGGATTGAAAACGGACCCTGGGGGGATTTCCTGAGACCCCCCACAGGCAAGAATGGATTTCTTTCTGAGGAGGATGCCTGGCCCTAACCCGGGCTGACCCTGCAGCCGGCCTGAGCTTGGATGGAGGTGGCAGCTGCAGACAGCCCTGCAGACTGATTCCCACAGCGGTTCCCCCATGGGAGGTAGGGGGGTGGGGGGACGGGGGGGTAGCAGAGATCTAGGGTGAAACCAGCTCCACCTTCTAAGTCTGTTTTCAATCTGTTTTCTCTCCGGGTCCAAATGTGTCTTTTGCCTCTGGGGAGCGGTGATTCCTTACCCAAGGCTTCAGGGTTGTGCCCAGTGAGATGGTGTGTGAGATTGCCAGCTGGTGATGAATGGAGGGTGATGGTGAGATTAGGAATAATAGTAATAAGGAAGTAGCCCGAGGGGTGCCATGTCTGACCAGGTGGTCTGGCCTGGGGGGGGGGGTCACATGTGGGGTTAGGAATCCAGTTCTCCAAGATCCCCTCCTCCTTACTCAGGCCTCCAGTGGGGCCCCTGGGGGTTGGCCCTGAAGCCTGGCCCAGGAGCCACTGATGACAGCCTCTGTTGGTGGTGTCACTGTTCGGTACGGGAAGGCCGGGAGGGGTCAGGCCTGGGTCAGGCGGGGCTTAGTATGGGGGCTCTATCAGGAGGGGAAGGTGGATAGGCTCCTGCAGGTGGGAGTGACCCACAGGCAGAGACCAGACCAGATCAAGATGAATTTACCCACTCTCTAGAGCAGGAGAGAAATCAAATTCTCAATAGACCGAGGTGAGAGAAACAGCAGGTTTTCATGAGAATTGTGGCAAACCTCACTTTTTCATACGTTCATACGAATCCTGGAGTCCTGAGAATGGCAGATTCAGCTTTTTTCCTCTCAATCTGCATCCCTTAAGGAACACCCTAATGCACTTTCCCCACCAATGAGAGAAGCGGGAATTGTCGGGATGTGGTCTGTGCTTTCTCACTCGTACCTGCACCCCTCGGCTGGCCCCTGCCTCCGCCACCTGCGCCGGTGTGGATGGTGGCCGTGCTGGTGGCCACACGGCTCTCAGGTCCCGGGAGACTGCGCTGATGCCACAGGTGAAACACAGGTTCTGGTTCTGAAAGGTTGGTCAGCACTGTGTCCCCCAGGGGGTGGGGAAGTACAGCATTTGGGAGAGGCCTGCCTGCTGACCTTCCTGGGAGAGGAGCCCTCCCGACTCCTGCCTCCACCCCAGCAGGGAAATAGCCACACTGGGGGCGAGGGTGGGGCGCCCTGTGAATCTGAGGGGGAGGGGTCTGGAGCTGCTCAGGTGGGACACCCTCCGTCGGCTCCTGGTCTGCAGGCACCTGGGCTCCTCCAGTAGCTGGTCTTCCCAGTCCCTGTTTCAGGAACCCCTGAGCTCTGCACCCCCCCACCCCATGGCTTGGACTTCAGTTGGTTCCCTCTCCCCATCCTGCCTTCAGCCTCAGGGTGCCACCCACCTCGCTGGTCTCAGCAGTTCCCTTCTCCCCTTGTCCTGGAGAAGGTGTAAATCCCTCTCACAGGTTGGTTGTCATGGTTACCATTTGGGGAGCTCCTTCCTTTCTTACCAGGTCATAATCCATGGATTTGTGGCTCTTGATTGGTCCTGGCATGGCTCTCATTCTGTCCCCGTGAAATGCCTGGCCCTGGCCTGGAGGTGGGCCCCAGAGACACAGGAGTGGTCAGTGGCGCGGACATGGGAACATCACAGGGAACAGGCTGGATGCATTAATGGCAGTGCTTGGGGCAGCCAGTGCTAGATGGCAGGTGGTGACAAACCTACTTGGCCAAAGGAGGGACCAGGGTTATGCAGAGTTTGAGGCAACAGATGGAGAATTCGGCCTGTGGAAAGGAAAACTGTGTTCTCTGCCGAGACCCTGCAATGCCCTCCCTCAGGAGCCCAAGGGCCCTGGTGGACCCCTGCCCCAGGAGCCTGGTGGACCCCTTCCCCCAGGAGCACCATACCCCAGGAGCTGTTTGTAACTGTCCAAGCTTCCCTGTAAGGGGACAGTCCCCAGTATAGGGAGGGGGCAGGGCTGAGTGAGCATCCGGGGAGGTGATCTTGGAGGTGATCTTGGCCCTGGTTGGCCTTTCCCCGCAGTCTCTCTCTCAACCTCCATCTGCTTTGGGCTCTGGAGCAGAATTCTGCTTCTTGACTAATTCCCACTTGCCCTCAATTTAGATGTCCCCTGGTTCTCAAACTCAGAGTCAAAGTAGGGTCATCGTTATCTAGAGATCACCCCTTCTGTAACCCCCAGACCCACTTTGCCTCTGGTGGATCCTGTCCGGCCTGTCGGGGTGGGCCTGTTCCTGCGTCCATAGTCAGCTGGTGGGCCGGTTGCTCTGGGACGGTCCCTGTGGGGACAGCTCACCTCTCCTCTGACTGCAGGGACGCGAGCTGGCTAGCCCTCACGCCTCAGGCTGGCAGGGACAGGCGAGGGAGCAGAGAGCCGGCCGCACCTTGTGAACTTCTTCCCGCCCTCAGGCCCGTTCCTGTCGCTTTGGTCAAAGCAAGTCATGTGGCCAAGCACCCACAGGAGGAGACTACAGAATTACGGGGCAGAGGGGATGGTGCAGGGAGGACCTAAATTAGGGCCGTCAACCTAACTGACTGGCCACCCTGGACAGGGGAGTTAGGGGCGTGGCTTTGCTGTGTGACGGTGGCCAAGTTATATACCTCTCTGAGTCTCAATTTTCTCATTGTTTGAATGGGATACTCGATGTGTGGTATAGGGGCGTTGCGAGGATTATGTGACATAATGCAGTCAGAATGCTCAGCAAAATGCTGGGGGAAACGGTTAAAACCAATAAATGGCCGTTCCTGCTGCCTCCCCAGGAGACGGTACAGCGACAGCCATTACGATATTCCTGGTGGTCACCACTGAAGCATTGCGTCACCCCAGTTCTCCATGCTATCTCGCTGAGTCGGTGAGAACACATCGGGGTCTCAGCTCAGGAACATGCTTGCGCCCCCCAGACCGAGGTGGAGGTGGAGCTGGAGGTGGAGGTGGAGGTGGAGGTGGAGGTGAGGGAGATTGGTGCGCGGGGCTGTTGAAACGTGTTTCACAGCTGCCAAAGGTGCGTGTGCGCTTTGTCATGAGAATGAAATCCGATTTTGTTCTGCATGCTTCCGCCTGGAATTAGCGAGATTTTAATAGCAAATGTGTAATTGGCTCTAACTGTTATTCACTGAAGTGATTCCTTTTCGTGTTGACATCCACAGCGGGAGCCACAAAGCCAGCAGAGGGTGCCAGCTCTCCTTCCGCTCCCATGCCACCAGGTGCCCTAGGAAAGGGGGGGGGGCGTCAGCAAGTTGGAAGCTGCCCAAAGTTTAGATGAACAGAACAAAAACCCGGTGAATAATGAAGGGTTTTGAACTTTAATTTAGCGTTAAATTACTGTGACGAACCATCCACAGGAAAGGGGCTTTCTCAGGGGGGTGGGAATCCTGTTGTCTCCAGACTTGAGAAAAGTGGGGTGGATATGCGTGGAACGGCTGGCTGTTTAATTCTAAACGGCTAAGTGTTTTCAAAATGGTGTTTCTGGCAACTGTCCAAACCCAGTTTGATGGCGGTTGCTGGCAAGGCTGATGTTGCAGGGACACCCCGTACTGTGGAGTTGCCCGGGGCCTCAGTTTGCTCCGGGCCCTGATGTATCGCTGAAGAGAAATTCCTTCTTCCTCTTGACATCTCTCCCCAGATCCTTAATAGCTTCCTAGAGAAAGCCTGAAAGTAGCTTTTAACAGCCTTAAGCCCCTTTTATCTTGGTGACATGTAGCCTCCTGATGGTTTCCTGGAGAAATACTTGAAAATGAAAATGCTTTGCCCAAGTCCATGGTTTTCCCAGGTCTCTGCAGCCGAGTGACAGTGCTCATGGTCTTGGACACTGGGGGGCACGTGTGCCTTCTGGGGTTACCCCTGGAGAAATACGAATCCTGAGGTTTATTTAATCAAGATGGTTTATTTAAAAAAAAAAAATAGGACAGTGTTGGCGATTTTTTAATACAGCTATTCTGGTAGCTTAACTCCGAAGGCTCAGTGGCTGCCTCTTGATATCGAATGTGCAGACCTGTTTAAGTAGCGCTGCGGGACAGCACTTCCAGGCTGGGATGGCGGCCTGTTTCCCGGCTTTATTGCGACATAATTGACATATTGTGTGCAAATTGGAGGCACACAATGAGTTGACGGGATACACTTATCTACTGCAAAAATGATCATCACCATAGCATTAGCTGACACCTCCTCACCTCACATAATAGCCATTGATTGAGATGTGAACATTTGCTGTCTGCTCTCTTAGAAGCGTTCGCCTGGACGAGAGTGTGATTAGCCATAATCACCACGCTGAACAGCAGACCCAGAACTCCTTCTTCTTATAACTACAAGTTTGTACCCTTTGACCAACATCTTCCATTTCCCTGCGGGCAACCAGCACTCCACTCTCTGCTTCTGTGAGTTTGACTTTTTAAATTAATTCACAGAGTACGTCTTTATTGATTTTAGAGAGAGGAAGGAAGATGGAGAGAGAGATAGACACATCGATGTGAGAGAAACATCGATCGGGTGTCTCCCATAGTATCGAGCTCACAATCTGGGCATGTGCCCTGACCGGGAATCGAACCATGACCTCCTGGTTCATAGGTTGATACTCATCCACTGAGCCACACCATCCGGGCCACACACACACACACACATACACACACACACACACGACTTTTCACTGCTTCCCAACTTGCAATCACCCTCCACATTTGAAGATTTCCTACCAGCTCAAAAATAATTTGTTGCACCTCCTTGAAAGCTGCTGGCAAAGAGTTTTTTCCAAGAATGGAATGAAAATAGACCAGTTTTTAGGAAACTAGGTACATCTGGGTGTGTCAGTTCAACCCATTTGTTGACACACTGGTGGCATAGTCTAGACTAATTAATTATACCTCACATGTGACCCCATTCTTTCAAAGTCAGCTTTTGGGGACCACATTGCGTTTTCAAAGGAAGTATGATTTTCCTCCTCAAGAGCTCTCCGTTCGT
>PVJC01022196.1:0-27497 GCA_004026665.1 Murina feae | reverse complement strand
CCTCCCATCCAATCGGAGCAGCTGTATGCAAATTAACCCAGCCAAGATGGAGGCCAACAGCCATGGAGCTAGAGCAAACCAAAGGCTTCTGTTGCAACTGCCTGCCTAGGCTGGCTGAGCCTCTGCTCACAACCAGGCCCACCAGCCAATCAGAGCGGCTGTATGCAAATTAACCCAGCCAAGATGGAGGCTGGCAGGGTGGCTCTGCACTGGGAGCCTCCACGGCCAGGGCCAGCCGGCATAGCTGTGCCAGGTGTGTCAGCTCAGTGGGGGGGGGGGAGGGTCAAGCCTGGGGCCTCCTCGGGGCGTCCAGGAGTACTGTCCCGGGTCCACTGCCTGACTCCACCCCCTGAGGGCCTCCCCGGGGCATGCAGGAGCACGGGGCCTCTGCGGGGCTTGCAGGAGCGGCCGTCCTGGGTCAGCTGCCTGGCTTTGCCCCCCGGGGGCCTCCACAGGGTGTGCGGGAGCGTCTGCTGCACAGTGCGGAGAATCTGAAGCCAGTCCGCTGCCCGGCTCCACCCCGGGTGTGTTTGCTCGGCAGCAGGGCCCCACCAAGGGATCCTGCACCAGCATCTGCCCCTGGCTTGCCACCCAGCTCTGTGCCAGGTGTGTCGCCTCAGCGGCGGGGGCCCACCAGGCGTGTGCAATCGTGGGCCCTCCGGTGGGAAACGTCCAGGCCTGCACTCACCAGCTCTCCCACCCCCCAGTGCACAAACCCTGAAGGGGCTGTGGGCAGCCTGAAAATGGCCCTCAGCCCCTCACCCAGGTTGGCCAGGCATATGAGCAGGTGGACATCCCCCCCAAAGTGTCCCAGACTGCAAGAGGGCACAGGCCGGGCTGAGGGACCCCCACCCCCCGAGTGCACAAATTTTTGTGCACCGGGCCCCTAGTCTATATAATAAAAGGATAATGTGCTCATTAGACCAGACATCCTTCTGGACGACCTTCCAGATGTAGCTGAGGCAGCAGGGGCTGAAGCAGAGGCGGCTGCCGGGGAGCCAAGCCCCTTGCACGAATTTTGTGCACCGGGCCTCTAGCACATAAATATTAAACTACGGGCTCCTAAGGAGGTTTGAGCAGGTGGAAGCCTGAATGGCCATTCTTTTCATCTGTTTTTCAGTGTTGCAGCCTGGTGCTTAGCAGGGTACAAAATCGGTTATGCATTTGACAACCACAGTGGTGTTTAAGGTCCACAAGGTTTCCTCCATGTGTGCTTAAGGGGACAAGGACTAGTGTTTTCATAAAATCATTACCCAAAATTGTTCAGATAAAAGGAGTTGGGAACTAAAAATGTAAGCGTCAAGAGATCAGGGAAGTGTGGCTATAAAGAACACCCAATTCCCTATAGAATTCCCGGTAAATGAGGCATTCCAGCAAACTGTTGTTTATACTAAAGCTTCAGCTTTTGTTCCTTGTACCCAGAAATGGCAGTCTTCAGTCTAAACTGACATTGATGCATAATAATTACACTTAGCTATCAACTCATGATACTTGCTCTCAACCTATCTTAATATTTCTTGCCTATTTCTAAATGGAACAGGCTTCATAAGACCATGCATTGTGTTCTTTATTCCTTTTCTCCTTCCCACCTTCCTCCTGACTCAACGTTAGAGCCACAGTCAGAGAATGGGTGACCTGCAACGGGCAAGGGTCAAAGAGGCGTGGGCCCACCTTCTCCTGAGGTCCAAACCTGTCTCTGAGCTTCAGACACTGAAAGTAACTCGGGCAAGTTTCCCCAGACAGGATGGCGATAGGAGTCCAACCAATGCGGGCTCGAAGGGGAGCTGGGGCTTGAGGCTGGCACCTATGTGACCAGAATCTTGGGGACCCAAATGCCAAGAAGAGAGTCCTGTGTCCTCAAGGCAGGCGTCTCTTTGTGGATGGCCCAGGGGAGTCTTTTTCCTACTAGTTTTATTTTTCCATTTTTTAATTATTATTATTTTTTTTTACGATGAACACATTGTACTTTAATGACCTGGGGAAAAAGTTACAGTTTGTAAGAGGGAAGTTTGGGTGTTTGGGGGTCACAGACTCACCTGCTCTGAGAGAGGCTACACAGTGCTGGGATTCAGCTCCGCCCAGCTCTGAACTGCCACATAGACAGTGTCCCAAAGCCCGCCCACCCCCAGATCCTTTCCCCTTCTGATGACCCTCCTGGGACACGGCTGCTGAGCATTTGGAAAACAAAACAGTTTTGCCCAGGGTCTATAGATCCAAAGTTTAGGTGGCTGGTAGTTTTGATTCTCAGAAGTCAGAAGCATTGCCTGCCATTCAAGCCCAACCCCACATTTCCAACCTTATCTTGCACTTCTTCCAGACCCAGCTGTTTTTTCACGGCTTGTTTACCTATTTACATATTGCTTATGCGGCATCAGCTTAAGCTGCCCTTCCCCTCCCGTATCTTGTCCACTGGGAAACTCCTGTACACCCTTCAAGGCCCGGATGGAGTGTACAGCCTCCTTTCGACCGCTTTCCCTGGTTACTACCCCCATGCAGCTACAACTCCCTTCCTCTATACTCCTCCAGCATTTTCTATAGACTTCAATAATATAAGCCTATGACAGTTATTTCTTTGTCAATTTATCTGTCCTACTAGACCCTGAGATCCTCAATACCATAAAATATGTCTCATTCATGTTTCTCTCTCCAACACAGGGCTTCTCATCCATGTATTCATTTATCGACCCATCTATCTCCTCAGCCATGATTCCTTGGGGCCAAGTCTCTGCTAGATACTATCGCATACACACAGGTGCAAGACGGCATGACTTACTGGGGAACACATGCACTTCCACATGGCCTGGAACAAAGGGCCTTGGGAAATCATGCCTCTTAACCCAGTGCCGTGGAATGTGGAGAAGCCCCTCCCGTGGGCAGCCATGTACTTCAGGAAGCAGATCATTCCCCCACAGCCACAGCACACCCCACCCTATCTGGAGATCTAGGGGAGTAACTGACTCCAGATCTGACGCCAAACTAGCAATCAAAATGCACAAGTCCTATTGCCAATGGGTGCCAAGATACCAGAATCTCCCGGCCATTGTTGGTGTATTCTAAAATCAATATTCACGTGCAGCCCCCACTGCCCATGACGGTGCCGGGAAGAGGCCTACCCGGCCTTTGATGCTAACACTTCTTGAGGGAAACTGGTGCATAAATTGGCCGTCCTACATCCTGGCGTCTAGAAGCTCCCAGGAGGGCTCAGGTCTGTGCCTTCTTCTCACCACTTCCCACAGACTCCATTCCACCCACTGCAGTGGCTGGCCCTCCTTTTCCTGGCCCTGGGGCCAAAAAATAAAGCAGGCCATACGATTAACTGATCACAGCCTTTCCCTAGGAGCAGGCACTGGTCTCTGAGGCTGGGTCCTCTCCAGGCTGGTGCTGGCCCCCTGGGGCTCTCGGAGCCCGGGAGCTGTCAGTGCCTTCCACTCACTTAGCCCTTGTTAATTGCAGAACACACAGACTGCTGGGTAGCACTTTCCAATCCTGTGCCTTTTGCTGGCTCCTTTGCCACTTGGCAGCTTGCAGGCAGCTGTGCAAAACAGCAAGGAGCTTTCTCATTCGGTGCCAGTGTCACAGAGCCTGGAACTCTGTTTCTATTTTTCCCTGTTTTTTCATCCCCCCCTCCCCCACTGCCAAGTGCTCTGCTTTGCTCATTTCTCCTTCCACTCTCCCTTATCTCCATGCCATCTTCCTGTACCTCACCTTTCAAGTTCAGGACTCTTCTGATGGCCCCCCACCCAGAGATCAAAAAGTGGAACTGCCCACTCTGGCAGGTTTGCAGCCAGGCCAAAGTGATTGAATCCTCCTGTCCAGATGGGAAGAAGAGGTGGGCAAAGAGATTAAATCATCTCCCTCAGACTCAAGGAAATGTGCAGCTGACCCTCCGCTTCGGGGGTCAGCAAGCCCAAGTACCTGGGGCCTTCGCCAGCACCCAGGTGGGCGGCCAGCTGACTGTAGGTAATTGAAGCGAAATGAGGAAACTGGGCCGACCTTCCTGCGGGGCCCTGCGCTGAGCCAGGCCCCTTCCCCACCCACCAGACCTCTCAAATCCGGCCACCATGTCTCAAAGAGCCCTTCCCTAAGGCAGCCCCAGGCCTGGGGCGTGAGGGGTGTCTCTGGACACTCAATTCTCAGAAAATGTCGCTGTCTGGCCAGCCCATAGGGACAAGAAACAAAAAAATAGAAGTGACTTCTATCTAGTTGGCTTATCTGTTTGTAGTTCTCCAAGGGCTCAATATATCAGGGACCAATCCTCTCAGGGAACTCTGGGGCCTGGGCCTGGAGGACAGAAGGTTCCAGGTGTGGATGGCAGCAGTTGGGTCTTGCCAAAGAGATTGGGGCAAAGGGGTCAGGAGTTCAGACTTCTTGCCTTGGCATTGAGGCCAGCTACCCATGGCACCTTGGACAAAGTCTTCACTCTATTCACCCCCGAACTGTCTATGGAGACCCTTTCGGTCTTACCTTGGGCTCCCCCGGAAGCAGGTCCTGACACCAGCATTCTAGCGCAAGTAGTTTATTTTCAAGGGGACACAGGGAAGAGAAGTAATGGAGTGGGTAAGACAGGAAAAGGAAGACACCCAATCAAGATTCATGAGCAAACAAGTGCCACTGTGGGTACCTGGAGCCAATGAGAAATACACTGCTCTGTCATTCCCCACAAAAGGCAAGGGGCTGAAGTATTTATTCTTAGAAGCCCCTCCCCGTACAATTCCCACCAACCATTGGTTCAGAGCTATTGCCAGGAACTGTTAAGACCACAGCAGGCTGCCCTACTGCACAGGTGGTGGAGAGGGCTCTGGCAGCCAGGATAAGCAGGTTGGACATGGAGCTGGTGAGCACTGCCAGAGCAAGGGTCAGGGGACGGGCAGGGCATCAACAATTGCCTACTACCCTGAGCATAGTATCCTACAGGCTACAAAGATGGGCAGGATGCATCCTCTGTCCTTGAGAAGCTTCTCTGGGTTCTTTCAGCCAAATGGGGAGACCGGTCCCTGCCCTTCCCATGCAAGGACGGCTGTGAGAGCCAGCTGTTGGACAGTGCCCTTCGGGATAAACACTAAAAGCTCATTACCACAGGTGCGCAGCCTCCAGCACTGTGCTCTGTACTTGGCCTGAGACAAGTCAGTCAGAACAAGACCCCCTGCGTCAGCTTGGTCCAGGAATGGAGTTGCTATGACTATCGGTTGAGCCCCAGCTTTTCTTAAGCATCTCACATGCCAGTTCCCAACCATCTTGACAGGGAAGCCGTGGGTTCTGGGGCATCAGAGAGCAAGAGAGGAAATCTCATGGTAAGGAAAGGAGTTGCCTTCTCCAGCTCCCCCATCCCTGACACTTAGGAGGACCCAGGACAACTCCTGAGCCCAAACACCTAGAGTGCGCCTGTCCTGACAGCCTGCAAAGCCACTTTGGGAGCCTCAGTGCTCTCGAGGGTCAGAGAGCTGACTATTTCCCCAGGCCAGTGTGGCTCAGTGGTTGAGTGTCGACCTAGGAACTGAGAGGTCACTGTTCGAGTCCCAATTCCCGGTCAAGGCACATGTCTGAGTTCGATCCCTAGTAGGGGGTATGCAGGGAGGCAGCTGATCAATGACTCTCTCATCATTGATGTTTCTCTCTCTCCCTCTCCTTCTCCCTTCCTCTCTGAAATAAGTAAAAAATATTTTTAAAAGAAAGGTTTTTCTACAATTTCTGTAATTACTTCCTTTTTAAAACCTTACCATTTAGACAAGTTGCTTTTGAAAATGTCAACCTGTTTTAGGAGGATTTGTCTGCCCCGGGCCCACCTTAAAGAGCATCCCTGGGGCTGGGGGTAGGGTCCAGGTCAGGCGGCAGGATGAGCTCTCAGCAGCCCCTCTCTGCTCAGAATTAACAGGTTTGGGGTCTGTCCCTCAAATGCTGGGTCCACCTTCAACTCTCAGGATTCTTCCCTCAGTCCAGTCTCCTTGAGAAGTACTCAGAAGAATAGATTTCTCCCTCTGCCCTCTGGAAACACCCCTGCATTCCTTCCATCCCCAGAGATGTCCAGCTTTCAAAGGTGATCTCAGGTTAAATGTGATCTTGCCATCCACGAAGATGCTTTAGGAGAGCTTGTGTTTCATAGAGGCACGGGGGCAACCATTTCCACCATAGCCCCAGCCTTCCTGGTGATATCTGTGTATTTTAATAAGGGTTTTTTTTAAAGCCTCCTAGGGAAGTGATGGGATTGTCATGATGGCATAGGAAAAGCACACATGCACACACGCATGCACACGCACATGCACACACACACAAGGATGCAAGCTGAAAAAAAAAACAATAACAACAAAAGCACAAGACAGCACTGCAGGTCAAAAGGCATGAGACCCTGAGCCAGTGAGTCTCAAAGGTCAAAGGGTCAAAGGCCCCATCTTCCTAGAACATTCTGGGATTCTCCCATTTGCTCCTGCAGCTTTGGATGAGTAGTTTGACTTCTTTTGGGCTCAATTTGCTCACCCTTTGAATTTGGTTTCCTAAGGCTCCTCCCAGGTGTTGATTCTATGGTCGATATTTTAGGTCCCAGAACAGACCAATGAGGGAAGGGGGCTTAGCTGATGCTCAAACCAACTAGAGCAAATACCAGCCACACTGACCACACACTCCTCCGTCCTTCCTCAGAGCTTCCTTCCCCGCTCCCCTTTCCATATGACAAGCTCCAGAGAGACCTGAAAAGCCTCTGAAGGCCATTGATGCGCTGTGCTCAGGCCCTCCCCACCCCCAGCCCCTGCAGCTGCCTGGGCTGAGCTTAGGTCAGCAGGCCCAGTGAAGGCGGCAGGAAGGGCCGCTGGCTTTACACAAGTCCCAGGGTTTGTGTGTGTCTGACGAGCTGGCCTCAGCTGATGAGAAAAGACTCCCCAGAGGGAAAGGGAGGGGAGGAGAGCCTTCCCACCCTGACCAGGGCTGCAGATCAGACTTTCCACACTGCCCTGCACACCAACTCCCTGACCTTACGGGCCTAGCGCCCACCCCTGCCCTCCCGCACCACACGGAGGAGAGGCCTGTTCATTGCTCTGGGTGGGACCCAAGCCTGTGGGGAATTGGAAAGAAACAGCCAGCTTAGGTTGCTATTGTTTTATTTAAACAAACCGCTGGCTGGACTGACTTGGAAAGGAATGAGGGGGAGGCTGGGAGCTCAGAGCTGGGCTGGGGCTGGCGGGCCGGGTTTCCCTGGGCTCAGCCCCCTTCTCTCAATCTTGCTAGGGCAGCCAGAGAGCTATTTTGGGAGAGTGGCTGCTAGGCCTCGGGCCTGAGCTCTTTTCCTAGGAGAGATGGGTATCGAGGAGCCTCCATTCCCCATCCCTACCCCTCCATCCTGAGGTGCCCACAGCATCTCAGCCCCTGGACGCACCTGGGCCTCGTGGATAAAGCAAGACCCAATACTGGGGGGGTTGGGGAGCTGAGCTGAGAGGGCCAAGGCAGAGGCAGAGCACGCTGAGCTGTGCTCAGGGACTGAATGTGAAGGCTGCCTGGATGCACCTGAGTAGACAGGACTTGGGTGAGGGCGGAGGAAGGATGTCCAAGGAAAGAGATCTCACCTGCACAGGGTGAAGATAGCAAAGTGGGAAAGGGCCAAAGGTGAGGGGTCCATCCCTCTATGGTCTCCTGCCCTTGCCCCACCCAAAGGAAACCCAGCCCAAAGGAGGTCTAAAGTGAGAACCGTCGGTGAGCAAGCTGCAGCCTAAAGGAGAGGAGAATGGGGCCTCTAGAATAGGGGGTGAGGCTTTAGTTTTGTAGAAAGTAAACCTCACTAGGGGTTGGGTCACTGAGTTGATCCTGAGATTCTCCACAGAGAACTGAGGTGAAATCTCACACTCCCTCTCGGCACCCCCTACTGCTCTTCCCCATACCCCCACCACCACCCTGAGCACCCCCATCCCCCACCACTACCACCACCCGGGGAGGAGCAGGGGCTGTACCAGGAAGGGCCTGGTGGAAAGGTGTCCAGAGCACAGTTAGGTGTTGGCAGAATCCACGAAGAGCCTCGCTAATCACCATCATTAAGACTATAAAACCCCACACCTCGGGGGCCGCAGGGCTGCCTGGCATGGCCCGGGGCCCCGAGCTATGGCACGGACCCAGGAGCCCGGCTCCAGTCCCTTTCATCTGAGCATCTCCCAGTCCTGCACAAACATTAATTAGCACCCGCCCCCGGGATCACCTCATTATCCCACAGACCTTGAGTGGAGGGGAGAAGGGAGGGAAAGGAAAGAAAGGAGGGAAACTGAGGCTGCCCCGGCAGCCAAAGAATCTTCCTGGAGAGTACGAGCTGAGTTCGGTGGAGGCTAGGGAAGAGGCTGACTCGGAGTCAGGCCTCCTCCTCCCCTTCCTGGTTGTTCACGCAGTCATTGGCCTCATGTTCTGAAGCCCAAAGCCAGCCCGAAGGATGGCCTGGCTTAGCAAGCCTCTGAGGACGGTCAGCCGCCGCCTCAGATCTGGCCAGACCGCACCAGCTGGGAGTGTGCCCTGTGCCCAGTGTGGGGGCGCAGATGGCAAGAGTGGGGCAGCCCATCAGAAAGTCTCTCCAGAGATCAGGGGTCCACCCCTCACCACCAGGCCATCCTCAGTCTATCTGTCTGCCCCCTCTTCCCAGTTTCCCGGAGGCACCATTCTAAATCCCACGGCTCATTCTGGCAACGTCTCCCAGAAACAGCCATGGATCTTCATCCTTCTCCAACCCACTCCCCGAGAGAAAGAGCTCAGCAGAGCCCACTTGGACTGAGGGGAGTGGCGTGGCCTTCTGCTGCCCCAGGAGTAACCCACGCCCATGCCTGTCTCTTGTTTCAGGGCGCTGACATGAAGAAAGGGGAGATAAAGGGCAAGGAGTTATCAGGTGAGTAAGACCCTACAACGCCCCTCCCCGAGCCAGGGCAACGATGATGACCGCCAGATAATAATACAACTTCATGTTGATGCTTCCCAGAGTACAAAGAAAGCACTGATCCAAGAGCTTGTGTGTTATGCTCTGATTTAATCTTCACAATTTCCTTTTCAAGTCACTGCCATCAATATCTCCATTTTAACGAGAATG
The DNA here is from genome assembly GCA_004026665.1 of Murina feae. Taxonomy (NCBI): domain Eukaryota; kingdom Metazoa; phylum Chordata; class Mammalia; order Chiroptera; family Vespertilionidae; genus Murina; species Murina feae. Next base: position 18,454 of record PVJC01022196.1, on the reverse strand, counting down.
ACACTGAGGCACAGACCCACCTGCCCTGTGTCCCACAGCTGGCGTGAGGAGCCAGTATGAATGCAGGGGTCTGCAGGAGAGCACCCAGACGTCTCTCCTGGGGAGGGGTGGGTGGGGCATTCTCTTCCTTCTGGCCACCTCTCTCCTCTCCTGCTCCCAGTCCCACCACGTGGCTGCACGTGGCTGCATGGTGTTTCCTCTTCTCTGATGTCCTCTTCTCCCCCCATCCTCACCACCAGGTCCCCCTCCCTCTCAGATGCTGGCTGCAAGAGCAGGCCCTCCACTGACTTACAGGGAATGTCCAGAGAGGCGGGAGGGGGTGACCTGGCCTCTGGCAAAGGGCTGAGCAAATGACCAGAGGAGCTGCATGGTTTCGGAAACCAACTCGGCTCAGGCACCAGGAAGGCCTAGATTTGAACCCAGCTCCACCACTTACTGTTGGCCTGGCTTCACTGCTCAGAGCCTCAGTTATCTCACCCAGAAAGTGGCAAAAACATCCACCCTACCAAGTTGTTGGGAGGGTTAAAGAGATGTCACAGGGGAGGCACTTGGCCAGGGCCTGGTCCCGAGAAGTGGCCAAACCTGTGTGCCCTCCCTTCCTCCTCGCGGCTCTCATCTCTGCTTCCGCCTCTCCTTTGGGAGGGAGTTCTTCAGGAACGCTCCCTAGTGAAGGGATTCCATCTCCATCTCCATCTCCATCTCCATCTCCATCTCCCTGAGGCTAATTCCCAGCTGCGTAGAATCAGGGAGTTACAGCTCCAGCCTTACCCCAGGGAGTCATGGCCACCAGTCTCTGGCAGCCTGGGATATACCCATCCTGAAGTTCACTTGGCCACTCTCACACCCACCTTCCTTGCCGAAAGCTGGCCCAGCCACCTCTGGCCTCCACGCGCCGTGCTCGCAAAGAGACATTGCGGCCTTCACCTAAGCTCAGAAGTCTCTGAGCACCCGCCATGTTTGTGGGGGAAATAACACAAAACTGACTTGCTCATATCTGCACACACTGGCAGACACCCTCCCAAACAGCCTCCAACACACCTGCCCTTGCCCCAGTGTAGACCCCACATATACAAAACCTCATGGCTCCTGGAACACCCTGTGCTGTTCTCACTCTGAACACACACACACGCGCGCACACGCACACACACACACACACACGCACGCACGCGCACACGCACACACATCTGATGCAATCCGAAAACTCAGGGAGAGATGAATAGTCAGGAAATCCCCTGGCTGTAGGCAAGCTGGAGGCCCGGGGCCGGAAGTGCACCATGAGGAACACCCAACAGCTCCAAGCAGCAAGTGGCTCCTGTCTAATCAGGAGGGGGAGGTGACTGTAAAGTACCAGTACTCCTCCCACCAGCATCTCCATTGCTAACACTCCCTCCCCACCCTCCCCCAGGGAAATGCTGGGCTCCTAGGAGAGGGAGAGGGAGAGAGTGAGGGGAGGAGGAAGAGGCGCAGCTCGCTTGGAAGAAGGCCCTGCTGGAACAGCCCAGTCCAGCCTGAAGAGTCTTGGGGGAAGGAAGAAAGATGTCCCCTCCCTCTGCTTTTCTCCCAGAAAAGACCTGCCTCCTGTGCACGGGGCGAAAGGGAGGGAGATGGCCCTCTCCCCCGGAAGAGCCTGAGTTGGTTCCCATTGCCCCAAGCACCCAGGTCCCACAGCTTCCATGATCAACCCTTTGAACCGAGTCCCACCCACCCCCATAACCACTTCCAGATCCTCCAGATCCAGCCAAGAAATGGACTTCTTTGGGGATTGAGTTCATAAGGAAATGCTGAAAAAATAAATAAAAATTCACTGCCAAATGTACTCAGAGGAAGATGGGTTTCTCTCGAGGCCGGAAATCTATCAGGATAGACCAAAGCAAAAAAAAAAAAAAAAAAGGAAAGAAAGAAAAGGAAGACAGCACCCACTGGCTGAGAAAGGCCCGGGTGCACACCAGCACCCGAAATCTTCAAGCAGACCACACCTCTCCCTCTTCCCCCTACATCCCCAAAAATGTGCTCCCTAAATGAAGCTTCTGAGGAGATTCTGCAAAGACGAATCTAATGGCACACAATGGGTAAGCCCCCATCTGGGACCCCAGGAGGGTCAGCGGGGACCAGGAAAGGCACAAGTGATTCTCTTTTCCTCGTGCCCAGAGCATCCAGGAGCTCCCAGTGCGTGTGGAACCCACCCTCTCTCCCTTCTCTGCCCATAGCCTACCAGCCTCCTACCCCACCACCCCAAAGTGGCTTCCATCGCTACCAGTTCTCCATCTACCTCCAGGAAGGAAGAACCATCTCTCTGCTTCCAGAAGAAAACGCCGTTCGAGGTAAGGCCTCCCCATTCTTCAAGGCCAGGGTGAATTCTGGGATGGATCAGATACTCCATTAATGGGGAAGTCTGGACCTTGACCTCTACCCATGAACCTTGAAGGCTAAGGTCAAAGGGTGATGTTTCTTGGGAGTGAACTGGAATAAGTAGCCTAATGGAAATACTGGTGTCAGATATAGTCTGTCCATAGAAATAAGTCCCATAGACCAAGATGGTGGCTTTAGCTGGATTGGGGGGGGGGGGGGGGTTGAGGGTAAAGGGAGTCTATTAGTAGGATCCCAAGGGGAATAACTGGAGCCCAGAAAAGAAGCAACTCCCCCGCAGCCTTGAATGGCATGTGCAGGCAGCTACCCCACAACACTTCGCAGGTAATTGTATCCTATAATTGAGTCTGATCTGGGCAAGAGGGCCCTGGAATGCCACCCTGCCAGTCTGTCTTCATTGGCCTTTAATTGCTCTGTCTGCCTGGTGCCATCTCAGTGGTGGAGCAAAGACTTCCCCAGCCATGGCCTCTCCACCAGCTTTCTGAGCAGCCCTCCTGGCATTCTGAAGAGAACCCCACACACACACACACCCCATAGCTTCCTAATGGCTAACCCAGCCTGCCCAGCCTCCCTCCCCCTCCAGAGCAGAGGGCAGAAAGAGCTATGGCCACCTGGCCACCACAGTGCCACAGGCGATTCACCGGACCCTGTGTGAGCCACAGCCCCACTCCGGGCCTTACATTTCTCGTCAGGAGAATGGGAAATAAAACAATTCCTGTTCATCTACCACCGCCCCCATTTTAGGGAAGGGTAGATACTGTGGAACACACCAATGCCAAGTTGAGAGTACAAAGAGCACATCCCTCAGGCTGGCAGGAGGGTGAGTGGGCGTCGTCAGCCATTTCCTCTCACCCAGTGACCCTGAGCAACCTCCACCCACTGGGAAGCCAGCGAGGACGGTGTTACAAAGCTGCTGCCCGAGGCCCCAGAGGAGAGGAGACGGAGCCCAGAAAGGCCCTGATTGAGCGATGGAGTCCTTCGCTGAGACGGGCTAAGCAGAGGCCACCAATCACAGAAGGCTCCAGCCACCCTGGAAGCCGAGCTGGTGCAACCTTTCTACCGGTGAACCCTCCTCAGGTGCCTCGGCACCTCGCTGATCTGTAGGTTGGTTTCAAGAGCTTTCCCAAAGACACGCTTTGAAGTTTGGATACAAGGAAAGAAAACGCGTCTTTCCCAGGCCAAGCTCAATTTCTCCATGTTCCTGGACCCCTATCTCACCTAAGACATCATGACGTCTCTTCCACCTGATTTCTGGGGCTGGGAGCTAGCACCTGAGCCCACCTTGCTCCCTCACACAAGCAAGTCTCATGAAGCAAGGCAGTGCCTATGAGTCCTACGCCCTCAGGGTCCCAGTGTGATGCCCTGAGCCAGAGGGACTAGGCTCAGACAGTCCCCTGAAGGAGCCCCCCTTGGATCAAGTGTTTTCTGCGGGCAGGACAAGAGGGGGCAGGAGAGAGCATTAGGTGAAGCCAGGAGGAGCAGTGCAGAGGGCCAAGGAGGAAGGGTGTGTGTCAAACACTCTCCCACCCCTGCCGTGGCTGGGTCCTGAGATTTGATCCCAGCCCACCCTCCAGAAAACATGGCAGCCCGCGTGCCCTGCCTCTGAAAGGAAGCAGGCCAGGATGCTGGGAACCTGTCAGGCCTGAAACCCATGATCAGTCCTTTTGGATCTTTGCCAAAACCAGGGTTTCTTGTGCACCTTGCCGCCACCCACCTTTCATCCACATGAGCACTTAGAACTGGACTTGCATCAGGGCAGAGCCCCTTTGGCTTCCCTGCTGTTTCATTTGTGGCCAGGTATGGAGGCAGGAAGATTATGCCCCCAAATAAAGCTCCGCCGTGTGATGCCTCCCACGGTCCAGCACCGGGCTAGAGGCCTGGAGAGGACAAGATGGCGCTGCCAACGTTCCCTACCCTCAAGGGGCTGACAATCAACTTTGGAAACAAGTAACAATGTAGAGCAGCCTATAATTAAGCAGTTAATTGTGTGTGTGTGTGTGCAGTTGGTGTCAACTTAGGGCTTGGCCTGTCGCTTCCTAGGATCCCCTTCCCTCCAGGACACCTGCCCTGTTCAGCCAGGAAATCTGGATTCCAGTCTCTAGCTAGTGATTTGACTTTTGAGTAAATCAACTAACCTCTCTGAGCCTCGGTTTCCTCACCTAGAAAATGAGGGGTAGGATCTAGATGATCTACAAATAAATCTATGTGGCCTTGAGGCTCTGCGGATCAGATGGGGCCTGGGCTGGGCATTGGAAAAGAAGATTTGAATCCCTGAGTGAAGGAGAGAGAGGAGGGAGCTCTGGGCTGGGAAACCTGCAGCTGCAAAGATGTGAAAAGAAAAAAAAAAGTGAGAAGAAGAACCCTTTGCGAGGGGCCAGGGTGGCGAGGAAAGGAGAAAATGGAGGCAGGCTGGGGAGGCTCTCTGTGGAGGCAGGGGTGTGCCTTGGATGGGTACCGTGGGGAGCTCGAGATAATGCCCATGGGAGAAGAAACCCACAGAGCACTCCCCAGAGCTAAGCTGGACTGGTGGGCACAGCTGGCCACAGGAAGAGAACAGGAGGCTCCAGGGGCGTGGAGGAGTCTGGCATGGATGGACCAGAGGTGACTGCAAAGGCAGGCGCAGCCTTTGCACGACGTGGGGACTCCACAAGGTCTGGTGCTCTCTGAAGCACCTGCACAGGCTGGACCAGCCCTTGGGAGGCCAGGACACGAAGCCTGCCAACGGGCACGGCCTTGGGGCTCACCTTGGTCTGGGAAGGTATCTGTGGAAGGAGCCGTGTGTCCTGAGGTATGAATGGTGTAATCAGCCACTGTGTCCCCTGGACAAACAGGCAGGAACAGCTTCTAGAGATTGGAGGGGAAAGGTCTGTCTGCAGGAGCCAGGTAGCTTGTCTTCCACTGAAGACAGTTAACTTGCCCCAGTCCTGATGGGTTGCTCCCTCCCTGGATTTAGGTATGACTAGCAGGTTTAGAAGAGAAGGGAGTGTGAGATTACTGTAGTTGAACTTGTATGGCTGGGGGGGGGGGGGGGGGGGGGGCGGGATTGCTCAGATCCAGAGGCTGAAACCCTCTCCAAGATTCCTCTTTGTTCTGTGACTCCAGGACAGCAGACACGGGGTCAATGAATGGGAGATGTTGACACCCGCACTCCCGTGTGACCTTGAACAAGCCACCTGGGCCTCAATTTCTACATCATCAGCATAAGGAGTTGGACTAGTTGGTCACCACTGAGTGGCCCTGAGCAGATTTGCTCCCAGCTTACCACACTCCCCGCCTTATTTAAGTTCTGCTGGACAGATGCAGGGCGCGGGGATCAGGCTTGACTCACCCAGCCACACCCACACACTGCTCCGAGGAGGCCTTCGGCCAGAGACTGGGCTGCTGTGATCACAGCAAGGGCCCTGGAAAGGGATCCGGAATGATCTTGCTTCTGGTTTATGACACCCTACCTCCCGCTTCCCACCTCCTTGCCTGTATACAGCTCCTTCCTGTGCGCGCCATTTCCCCCCACCATGCTTCGCTTGATCTGAAAATGCCTCCACATTCATTCCAACAATGCCAGGAGCCGCGTGTTCGGGGCACCATTGTAGGAGCCGTGGGCACAGAAGTGAGCCACACGGATGTGTGTGTCACCCAGGGCAGCTCACAGAGAGAGGAGGGGATGTCCACGTAGCTCAGCCTCGACCACATTCCCAGTAGAGGAGAGCGCTGGAGCGCACGGAGCCCAGTTTCACTGACATGTGCTCCAAAGGCCACCGGCCACCTCCCCAAGTTTGGAGTTGGAGTGATCTCGGCCCGTCTCCTCTCAGCTGACCCTGCCCGCCCGCTCCTGCTCCTCTGAGACACTCACATAACATTCTGTTGTGCTTCCTTAGTCACCCGCTTTTATCTCTTGTGTTGCTCAATCGTTTTTACTTGTAAGGGCCCCGCTTCCATCACGAGACTATAAATTCCTCGAGGGAAGAGCTCACCTCTGTCTATGTTTCCCTTTTACCACTGGTCCCTGTGCTCAGCCCACTGTGGACTTTCAGTGAATGAGCGTGTTTGTGTACAGGACCCACCCACGTAAGCACATTCACAAGCCTGGAGCACACACATCTGCCCATTCTCACACCCCCACGTTCCCCAGCACACCTCACCGTCAACTTCCCTTAACACCTGAGAAGACCGCCACCTCTGTGAGCACCAGGCCCCCCAAGGACAATTTCAGCATCCACATCCTCCCTGGCCCAACACCGGAAACTGAAGCCCAGAGCAGTGAGTGGCTTTTGGTTGTTCCAGGGTCCCCAGTTTACAGCAAATTAATTTTCTTCTGCCTTTTAGAGTAAAGCTTTTTGTACCTGTCACCAGCACACCCACATCCCCTCTCCTCCCACCCGGACCACCAGACTCCTGGGCCCTGACGTGGGGACAGACATGGAGCCAGTCCAATTGCCTGCCCTCAGCATCCTTGGCCGGCAGTGACCACCCAAGGCAGCGGGCCAATGCGCCCCTTTCCTGTGGCTGAGCGCTGTGTGGAGCTGTGGTTTGCGCCATGCCTCACCTCACCCAGAGGCGTCACGAGCCAGCCTCACGCTCCTCTGGCGAGTGTGCCAGGGAAATCCCCTCTCTGTCCCTCAAGATGACTTGCCACAGCTCACTCTGGAAGCCTCTACAAGGCCGTGAGCCCGGGATGGTGCGTCCAAACCAGGAGAGCGAAAGGGCCATGCCCGGCTCCAGTCCATCTCCCACGGGCAGCCACAGGGCCTGCAAAGAGACTACTCCCGGTAAAATGGGATTCGAGGGGCAGAGAAGGGGTCTGGGCTCTGGACTAGGCAGCCATAATCTGCTCTCCAGCACCTCAGGCGGTTGAATTAAACAGCTCAGGGGAGCCCCCCACCCACAGGGCCAAAGAAGAGGGGCAACAGAGACTTGCCTCTCCTCGGGGTTTAAGCCTTGCTTGTGGCACCTAAAGGCCACTGGGACGCCGTGTGTGACTCAGACGAGGCATGCTATGTGGAAATGTTCGACAGCACAGACCGAGGGCACGAAGGCAGCAGAGCTCCAAGCAGCTCACAGGAGGTGGCCTGGTGTGGAGGGACAAAGGCCGGCCCAGCGAGGGAAAAGCAGCAAGTGCAGGCAAAGGCAGAGAGAAGGGGGCCTGCCTGGAGACCAGCCCCAAACACACACACAGACAGACACAAACACACAGCCCACTGCAAAACAGCCCCCACTCCCCGCCATGACCTCCCATGGTGGTTCACCTGGCCAGGCCCCAGAAGCCCCCGGGGCCAGCCCCTGAGTCACCGTGTGGGCTTGTGTCAGGCAGCCCTCTTCTGCTCCAAAGGGCCCCGCCCACCTGGCAGAGCTGGTAGGACTGGGGACCTGGCAGCAACGCCAATGGAGCCATCCTGGGCAGCTCTCGGGCAGGCACACTGGCTGGGAACCCTGCACGCTCCACAGGACCCACGCAGCCCTCGTCAAGACGCAGGCCGCAGTCAAGCCAGACGTCAACTGTCCAAAGCAATATTGAACACATCGTCCACAGGGAAACCACAGAGCACTGCCAAATTTTGCCCCAAATTCCAGCCGGCCAACACTACCACCAAATACTGGAATTGATAACTGGGGGGCTGCAAGCCTGCACTCCTGTCACTCCCTGCCCCGCCGCCACCAGCCGCAGGGACCAGAGAGGAGGGTGATCCACTTACCGGTCACTGGGAACTGCAGTTCCCCAGAGGAGCCGGGGCCACCCCTCCCCACTGAGGAACTCCCCCGGCATCCCCACCCTCTCACTCCCACCAACGCCAAAGTGGTCCCCCCTGCCTCGAGCCTCTTGAGCCCGCAGGATCAGCACTCAGCAAATATTCCCCAGGAGTAATTGGATGCGATGGAACACGGGCTTTTCAGCTCCTGAGGGGAAGTCTGTGGATGTCATTTAACGGCGCAAAAATAAAAGGCTCAGGCCTCCCGCCCACCACCGCCCGGACATCATTAATCTCAGCAGAAAGGATCAGCGCTCCTATCACCCCAGCCAGCCCCGCGGAGAGCTAGACAAATTGCAGGCGAATCTGCACTTGGGGTGGCGGTTACCAGGCTGGCGGTCAAGTTTTGTGTTTTCCCCTGACAAGCAGCAGTGGTGTCCCTGCCCAGGGGGAGAATAAGGGCAGGCCAGGGAGGAGAGTGTCCAGCTTGGTTAGACACAGCTCACTGACCTGTGGTGACAGGGCGGCTCTGAGCCAGGCACCCCAGGTCCGAGGAAAGGCTCAGGCAGCTCACATGGTGGTTCAGAGGAGGTGACCCCAAGGCTCAGTACCCTGCCCCCTGTTCTACAGCCTGAATGAGGGTCTGCCTCCCATGAGGGCTTCCCAACCCCCACTTTTCAGGCTGAGAGGGATACACTTGATGGGCTACTAAGGACCAAATGTCAGGTCAGGTGGGGAATGTCCCCTGGATAGAGCAAGGGCACACAGGGAACACTTTTTCCCATGCTGTTGGGAAGTCTTAAGAGTAGGCCTGCTGGAGAGACTCTGGTGTTGCTGCTAGGGGTAGGACCTCCTCAGCTGGAAATGGGGTGCTGGCCAAGGCCACCCTTCGAAGGCCTAGCTTATTAGTCCAGTGCTAACTGTCTTAGCAGCTCAACTAGGGCCAGAATGGGCCTGGATAAAACCAGTAGGTGAGACGATGCTTGGGTCTGGTTTTGCAAGATGGAAACGATGCTCCCTAAGGTTGTGTAGGGACCCACCTGCTCATCCTATGTGGCAGCCCCACCCTAAGGAGACCCAACCACTGTGCTCCAGTCCCTGGGTGGCTCAGGGGACAGGCATCAGACACCCTGGCTCTCGCTCCCTGTAGCCAAAAGCCTCCCCACCCATGCCCCATCCCTGCAAGAGCCCATCCTGGGTGGGTCCAGAGCATACGGGTGGTGGTCAGACCTCAGACAGCAACAGCGTTCTTCCCGCATGGCAGTGGCCTCTGCAGCCAGGGACTAGCAGTGCAATACAGGATAGGGCTTTCCTCCATGCAGTAGCCATGGAAGCCACAGCCTGCAAGCTCCTCATCTCTCCCCACACACCACTGAGGGCCTGACTCACCCCCATGCCTTCTACAACTTGCACTGGGTCAGTTCCTCTTGCCCTTTGTGGCAGGAAATGGGGGTGTAAGGAGTCACCGCCAAGCCAGGGGAGGAGGCAGCGGGAGGCCAGCAGTCCCCTGAGGGACAGAGGGCAGGTCTGAGGAGCTGCCCACGAAGCCCAAGACCACAGGGTTGTCGGAAGTGGGACAAAGAAGGAGCTGCGAGGCTGCCGAGGCCCTCCAAGCTCCATCAAGGAAGCCATCCGAGCTAGGGGAGGGCGTACTGCTGGACGGGGAAGCCAGGTCTCCCTCAGGGCACAGGGGATTTCTTTCTGCCATTGCCCTGATCTCGTGATGAGTTTCAATTCCCTCCTTGCCACCCCGGTTCCTTCCTGCCCTGCTCAGTGGGGAAGGCCCGCTTGTCCCCATGCCTGCCACACACCAGTTCACCCAAAGCCCTTTACTTGACATGAACATGCACACACATATGCATTCACACATGCACACACGTGCACCCACATGCACACAGGGTCATGAACCACAATTTTTTTTCCAGTCAGCCAGGCTCCCTGAGTGTAAAGGCCTGGCCAGGCTTCCTACTGGAAGTCCCACAGCGTTAGTTACACACCTCTCAGCCCGTCTGATAGGAGAGGCTCTCTCCAGGGCCCGGCCATCCTTGCCCCAAGAGAACTCCTAAAACCGCTGCTTTCCAGCCCAATCTGAACACGCAGTCACCGAGCCCAATAAAATTTGGGTGAAGCTAAAGAGGCCATTTTCCCCTTTACCACTAAGAAGCAGCCTCCATCTAGGCACTAAGGATAAAAATAGTCTCCCATGTGAGGATTAATTGAATGAATATGCATGGAGTCCCTAGAACTGTGCCTGGCACATAGAAAGCACTCTTATCAGCCCTGGCCGGTGTGGTGCAGTCGGTTAACTGTCGTCTGAAAGGTCTACTACGGTTTGATTCCCAGTCAGGGCACATACCCAGATTGTGGGTTTGATCTCTGGTCGGGGTGCATATGCGAGGCAACCGATCGATGTTCCTCTCTCTCTCTCTCAAATCAATAAAAATATATCTTTTTTTTAAAAAAAAAAAAGAAAACATGCCCTAACCGGTTTGGCTCAGTGGATAGAGCATTGACCTGCGGACTGAAGGGTCCCGGGGTTGATTCCTGTCAGTGGGGGTCGTGCAGGAGGCAGCCAATCAGTGATTCTCTCTTATCATTGACGTTTCTATCTCTCTCTCCCTCTTCCTTTCTCTCTGAAATAAAGACATATTTTTTTAAAAAAGAAAGAAAACACTATATCAGTGTTTTACTATTATTTTTTGGCATTATTATTATTATTATTATTATTGTTTTATTTATTTGGATGAAAAATGTGCTCCCCTTGAGAAGATCTTTGAAATGCAAACAGCCCCTGCAGGGAGGGAAGGTACATGGAGTATGGAACACTAGCAGGTGGTGGGTGCAGACAGAGAGCTACCAGTGGGTAAATGGGCAACTCTGAGGGTCATTTCAGGATACCAGCCACTCGCCCTGTTCTCTCTGTGCATTACTGTCCTCCATTGGTCCAGGTCATACCCGTCGCTGCCTTATACCCGCCACTGCCTTATACCCGCCACTGCCTAGCTCTGCTCTGGACAAGGTCTTCCTGGAGCACTCCCTCTACCCAAGGAAGGTTACTGAATTTAGCAAAAAGAGAGAAAAGAAAGCCCTGGCCCGATGGCTCAGTTGGAGAGTCATCCCATACACTAAAAGGTTGTGGTTCGATTTCTGGTCATGGCACACACCTAGGCTGTAGGTTCAATCCCTGGTCAGGGGTTGAATACAGGAGGCAACCAATCGAGATCTCTCTCTCTCTCTCTCTCTCTCTCTCTCATCAATACAAACATATCTTTGGTTGAGGATTAAAAGAGGGAAAGAGAGAGAGAAGAAAATACAGGAATCCTAGTTCAATTTGAATTTTAGATGAACAAGTAATAATTTTTTACTCTAAGTATGCTCCATGCAATATGTGAAACATACACTAACAAATTATTTGTTGTTTGCCTAGAAATGCCAATTGAACTGAGTGTCCTGTATTTTCTCTGGCAACCAGCTGCCAAGGGTGCCTGAGGCCCAAAGTTTGGGAAACAAGAGCGTGGGAATATGCCTCTGACCACTTCCCTCGGCCTCTCCCCAGTGCCCAGGGCTGTGTCCTCCCTACCCTGTTACGAGGCCTGTACACACTTGCCCCAGGAGATGCACCTCCCTCGCTGCCCCTGTGTTTTCTCCCCTTGAGGGGGTCCTTCAGACCTGGGCACAGACTGGGCTTCTCCAGGCTCCAGCCTGGGGATACCTCACCCACACGCAGCTCCCCTCCAGGATCCAGGTGCTCAGGAGCAGAGAGAAGGGGCCCAGGCCATATCCCCTGCCCCTTGATCTCTGCCACAGCCAGGAAAGAAACCCTGCTGCACAGTCTCTGAGGCGGTGGTTGGGGGTTCTGGAGAGGAGATTAAATGAATGGCACAGGCATTTCTGCCAATCTCAACCCCAGCAGCTAGGGTGACCAGGTGTAAAGGCTTGAGTCATGGCATCAAGAGAGCCTGCAGGAAAGGAGGGTGGGTGGGGAAGTGTGCTGACACCCTGATTGGCTGTTTCCTTTTTGCATGTGACCAAGGCAGCAGAGTTATGCTAAATAAATGGCTCTGGTGAGAGACCAAAGGCTGCTCTTGACTTAGTCCAGATTCATGTCCCCAGTGCTTTCTGGGGAGCAGACCCTTCCTAGATGCTCTGCTAACATCCAGGGCAGTCCTGCAGTTGGAGCCAGGGGCACCCCCAGGTACTCAGACCAATGGCCAAGGTCATCTCCTGCTCTCTCCACTCGCCCAGAACTGGCCTCCCTCTCACCCCTGCCAGCTCTCAAGTCCATGGTTCTCTCTCATTGCCTCCCTGTGGTCTGTTTGTCCTCCCAGGCTTTTGGAAAATGGATCAATTTCTGGATCGCTTCCATCTGCGTAAACCTGAAGCAAGCACACAGTTCATGACCCAAAATTTCAAGGACTCGCCAGATATCCAGGTTCCTGTAGATGTTCCCGTACGAGGAAGCAGTAAGCCCAAAGGCCAACTCAAGACCTCAGGCTGTGCCTTACTGATGTGCGTCCATGCTGCCCACAACCTATAGTCTGGATATGGAATCCCCGCTGGGTATGAAACCCCTTCCCTTCCAAATTAAAAAAAGAACCATCCAGGGCTCACTGATTGGATGTTTTGTTTCCTAGTGTGTCCTCCTTCAAACACCCAGGACAGGAAATCAATCAGTGTCCCGTACTGAGGCCTGTAAATGCAAGTGCAGAGGGGAGTGTGGCTGGACAGGCAGGAGATGGAGATTCCCCAGCCCTGAACCTTCATGAGGCGCACTGTGTGACCTGGAGAAAATCACCCACCCTCTCTAAAGTGTTGCTTCCTTGGTAAAGTTGAGGTAGGAAGAAGAGGGAGGGGCAGCTGGCTTATCTCCAGGGTCCTTTCTTTTTTTTCTTTTTTTTTTAATATGTTTTATCGATTTTTTACAGAGAGGAAGGGAGAGGGATAGAGAGCTAGAAACATCAATGAGAGAGAAACACCGATCAGCTGTCTCCTGCACACCTCCCCATGGGGATGTGCCCGCAACCAAGTCACATGCCCCTGACCAGAATCGAAACTGGGATCTTTGAGTCCACAGACCAACGCTCTATCCACTGAGCCAAACTGGTTAGGGCATCTCCGGGGTCCTTTCCAGCTCCGACATTCAACATCATTCATTCAACAACTATTGTCGGCACCTACTACATGCCTAACCTTCTGCTAGGTGCTGGGGATCCAGGTGTGAACATGGCAGACAAAACAGGAGCTTACCATCCAGTAGGGGAGAGGAAGTTTCATCAGATGACCACAAGGAAGTTACAGCAAATGTGACAAATGCTCTGAGGGTGCAAAGGAGACTTGCTTTATGATGGAGGGGGAGGGTCAGGCAAGGACCTCTCAGAAGAAGTGATATTTGACTTCATGGCAGAAAAGCAGGGTAGAGATTCACTATGAGTAGGCACAGGGCGACGAGCATGACGAAGAGAGGGAACTCCTCTGGGCTCCCCTGGCAAGGTGGGGCATGTGTGGCATCTTCCAGGAAATGAAGGCCAGTGGCGTGGCCACCGGGACAGGTGGCAATGACCAGAACATGCCAGGCCTTACAACCATGGCAAAGTTTTGGATTGTACCCTGAAAGCAAGAGGAAATCATCCTATATAATAAAAGCCTAATATGCAAATTGTCCCCTCCAGCAGTCATTCGACCAGAAGTTCAACAGGGAGACCAGGAGACCAGGAGTTTGACCACTAGCTATGATGTGGGGCTGCGACCTCTCGCTGGCTACCTACGGGTGGGGATGATGAGGACGGAGGTGCAGTGTGAATATGGGGTGTCCTCTGAGCTCACTCTCACTTTCCCTGCTACCCTCCCCCGGGACACCAGGACTCACACAAGCCAGGGCACAAGGGCAGCCTCTCTCCCCCCAAGTGCCAGGCACCTGCGAGGAGGCTGCCCTGTACCTTCGCAGAGTCTTCCATCTTCTGGGTGAACCAGGTGGCAGCTGTGGAACCTCAGGAGCCCGGTTGTGGTTCATGCAGGAGCCAATCTTCGAGGCTGATAGGGGAAGCACACTGCCCATGTGGGGACTCCGGTGCTATGACTCAGGCAGATGGGGGCATGCAGAGGCCTGGGGGCCTGGGGGTCCAGGTGCTGCCCAGGGCCCAGAGACTCAGCTGGGACCTGCCCTCCCATGCCAGTCGCTTGCACTTCAACAGCCAGCCAGGCCTAGGGACTGCAGCCATGTAGGAATTTCGTGCACCAGGCCTCTAGTGAAATGATAAGTAGGTTAGAGGGGGCATAATCTAATTTATGCTTTTAGAAAGTAATAAGAAACTCCTCACTTTCTGCAAAGAAAGGATTTTCAGTAACTACCTGCCCTGGATATCCCCTGAATGTCTCTTGGCTTCCTCACCAAAGAACCCTTGGAAGCACCTCTGAGCTATGGTCTCATTCATACCCTAAATCCTGGTACCTCAACTACCCCACTCCCAACTCCAGTCCTCTCAGCCCCTCAATATATGCTCAGTTTCCCCTCAAGAATTAACACCCTCCCCCCCCACCACCACCACCATACATACACACACACACACACACTCCTTAGCTAAAATATGCAATGCTGTGACTCAGGTGTGCACAGTGCCTTGAGCTCCCCAGATGAAAGAGGCAGGCTGCAGCTGGGCACCGCGTTATTACCCTCTTATAGCCAGAGCCCATATTAGCAGGAAGGCAGAGGGGCCCTGGCCAGCCCTCAGCCAGGCTAAGCACACTCCTAAATCGCTGGAAGATTTTCACGGTGGGATCTGAAGAGCACAATGGGCTGGGATTCTGCATGTGTGAATTGGAAGGGAAGTGGACATGTTTCCCCCTTCATTGATGAATTCAACGCCCTGCCTAGGCGGTGGACACCAAGCTCTTGTTCTGCAGAAGAGCCATTGATGCCAGCCCAGGCGGTAGAAACTCCCTACTCCCTTCTACCCACCAGACAAGCTTGCCAGCAGAGCTAAAAGCGGAAGCAAAAGGAAGTGTCCATTTGCAGTGTCGTGGAAGGCAGCCTCAGAAGGGACTTTCTGGGTGTGTACGAACCTCACACTCCCCGCAGCCCCCACCCCACAGGCCCAGAGTGTAATTGGCAGCTCCTATTGGGGCTTAAGGCTGCGATAAATAGCAGGTCGGCTTCCTAGAGCAGCTCCAGATCGAGACACATCCTCCCCTCTTCTGCTTTTAATTCTTTGCGGCCAGCGTGTTTATTTTGGGTGAGGGAAAAAAAATCGGATGTTTATCCTTCGAGGAAATTATCGGCTTGCTTTCCTTCCTCCCCCCCTTCCCCCACCCTCTCCCATCCCTCCTTTTCCCCTGGTGTTTTTGGGCTTTTAGTTCAGCTATAGGATGGATCCCCTGTAAAGGAGAAAAGATGGCCCAGGCGATAGGCTGAAGACAGCCTAGCAGACCGTCCTGGAAGCCTTCTCACTCAGCGGAGGGAGAGGACACCTGGAGGCCAAGAGACCTCGGGGAAACCCACCCTTGACTCAGCTCTCTGCCTGCACAACGCTTTGGGGCTCCTGTCCCTCTTCACGGCCTCCTCCAGTCAGAAACAAAATGAACATGGAGGTTGCTCAGAGATCTCTAATGAAGCAGCTCCGAAAATTCCTAAGGGCACATTAGTGACCCCTCTACAGGGATGAGGAGAACTGATGCTTTCGTCATCACCATCATCAGATATCATTTGTTGGGCATCTTCTGCATACCAGGAACTGTGCCAAATGCCCAACCTGTGGCGCCCCATTTAATGCATTTCTGCACAACTTCACAGCCCGTGGGCCTTCATACACATCCTCTCACTCGATTGTCACAACACGTAACAATGTAGGTATTGCTATTCTCCTTTTATAGATGAGGAAACTGACCTTCTAGTGAGTTAAGGCACCTACCCCCTGCTCTGTAACTAGTGATGAGGACATCCGGGGTTAACTCAAGCCTTCTCACTCAGTGCTCAGAAGTCCAGAGAACTGGAATTTTACTGTCTGGGCTACATAAAATAAAGGCAGACCTTCCATTCATTCAGAAGCCAGTTGGGCCAAGAGGGAAGGCTGGATGTTCCAGAAGAATTTAAGAGGGAAAAATCTTCCCTCTCCCCAAGTTGAAGCTATTCTCAACCAAGTGTGACTTGTCAGGAGGCCCAGCTCCTGCACACTCACAGCAATGGCCTGGCCAGGCTCAAGGTCATTATCATCCTCCCACCCCACCTGCCCAAGGCAACTACCCAACAGTTTACCATCCTCAACCCACAGATCCTGTGTGATAACTGTTCTTAGGAAAGGAAGATGGGTGAGGAAGGAGGAGGAACCATATAGGAAAACTTCCTGATGGTGGCAGTGGTGGTGATGGCAGTGGTGGGTGTCGGGATCAGGGCTGAGCAGCCCTGGCATAGGAAGAAAGCCTGTTAAATGCATTAGGTGGTGTAGTTTTAAAAACACAACTTTTTGTCCGACTAGTATTGCTCAGTGGTTGAGCATCAACCCATGAACCAAGAGGTCACTGGTTTGATTCCTGGTCAGGGCACATGCCAGGGTTTTGGGCTCGATCCCTGTTTATGGGGGGAGGGGGAGGTGGGCATACAGGAAGCAGATAATTGATGATGTTTCTCTCTCACCAATATTTCTATCTCTCTTTCTCCTTTCCTCTCTCTCTAAAATCAAATTTTTAAAAAACGTATTTTTTAAAAATCCTATCTAATAAAAGAGTAATATGCAAATTGATCATCATAAGATGGCTTCCCCCATGTGGTTAAAGATGGCTGCCACAAGATGGCTGGCAAGGGAGGGCAGTTGGGGGGGACCAAGGCCTGCAGGGGAGGACAGTTGAGGGGGACTGTGCTGGCAGAGGAGGGCAGTTGGGGGGGACCCAGGCCTGAAGAGGAGGGCAGTTGTGGGGGACCCAGGCCTGCAGGGGAGGACAGTTGGGGGGACCATCCTGGAAGGGGGAGGGCAGTTAGGGGCAATCAGGCTGGTACAGGAGCAATTAGGCATTGATCAGGCTGGCAGGGGAGTGGTTAGTGGCAATCAGCAGGCTAGAGGTTGGGAGCCTGCAGTCCTGGATTGTGAAAGGGATGTCCCAGATTGGAAAAGGTGCAGGTTGGTCTGAGGGACACCACCACCACCCTCCACCCCCACTCTGTGCATGAATTTTGTGCACTGGGCTTCTAGTATAAAATAAAATAGGATTCCAGGAATTCCTTAATAAAAGGCACAAGTTTTACTACCTGGTATACTTGAATTCACATAGAATCTCTGCTACTTGATAGCCCTGCAACCTCAGGCAACTTAGCTGTTTGGATCTGTGTTTCAACTGCAAAAATAGTAAAATTTTTAAAAGTGGAAGTGCCTGCCTTAAAGTTCTGTTGCAATGGTTAAATGACATAACACAGGTGGCAGCCAGGCGCAACGCCTAGCATGCAGGCTGCTCGTAAATGCAGGTTTTCCTCTCCTTGCCTGCCTCCACCGCACCTGTTCTGCTCCCCAGCTCAGTAATTGGAGAATCACTCTCCCCAGATGACAATCCTTCCCCAGAGACCCATGAAAGGACCAAGCCCCAGCCCAGTATCCCACTCCCAAGCTCAGCAAAACATTGGGTGGCTTGGATCAAGAGAGATAACTCAGTTCCTTAGCAACTAACAAGCATTTCCCTGTAAAGACAAAGACCCTTCACTCAGAATGCTCCCTCTCCCTCCCTCCCTCACCCCTCCAGGTGTCTGATCTCATGCAGGAGTGGGGCGACAGAGGCTACCCACACCCCCCAGAGGTCTAGGGGCCTCCTGCCCCACCTTCCCAGCAGTCCTGATATGTTACCTGTAATTATCCCACAGCACCTTTCATCCTGGTGCTAATTACCTTTCACATTTACCCCCAGGGCCTGTTTCTAGGAGACACATGAGGTGAACACACACACACATGCACGCACACACATAAATGTCCATATTTCCCCTTTGGAGACCCTCTCCCCCTGCCCATTTTAGAAACAGGAAACTAAGATTAGAGAGAGGATCCAGTTCCTTCAGGGTTCCCATCTGATAAACAGGAGCCGAGTCTGTTAGTCCAGGGAGAAGGGAGTCCGGGTCCCTGAGTAGCCTGGGGGATGAGGAACCCAGGAAGGAGAAGAGCCTTTGAAAGGACTGCAAAACTGTGCCAGGACAGAAGTCTCGGTGCTGAATGCCACCTTGCTGCCGCCACGTACAAGCTGTCCTGCTTACCACAGAAAGGGCATTTCAAAGGGAAAAGGAAATACTTTAATATAAAAAGAAAGAAGGAGAAAGAGAAAGAGAAGGAAACAGAAAAGGAAGACATGGCTGTCTGGTCTGATGTAGCTGAGAGAACCGCTGGAGACCGATTTAGTACCAGTGCTTTCATTCACTGCTGTGTGAGCCTGAGCAA